>JASEVX010000013.1:52040074-52088247 GCA_031761405.1 Serripes groenlandicus | reverse complement strand
CATCAAATCTTCAGGCGCGACGCAATTCGATCCTCTGATGACGTAAGTTATAGGAATGGAGAAGTTCTGTTCCGGTGCCAATATATACACGTCCCTGCCTGTAGTAAACACGATATCGCACCAAACTCCTGATAGTACGCAAATGCAATTCTGCTCATCTGACGTGGCTCAGGATCTACTGTACGAATGAGGAAGTTATGTGCCGGTTGAATTGTAATCAACACGATACCGCACCAGAGTCTTAACTGTACGTAAATACAGTTCTGACCATCTGACGTGGCTCAGGGTCTCCTGTAGGAATGAGGAAGTTCTGTGCCGGTCGATTTGTAATCAACACGATACCGCACCAGAGTCTTAACTGTACGTAAATGCAATTCTGACCATCTGGTATGACCTGTCCTGGTATTGAACTCTTGTCTCCTGCTCCCAAGGTGTACACCCTAATCACCATGGAGACAAGTTAGTAGGTGAAAGCATGATGGACAGAATAATCGAGGGCTTGGCGTGAAACGGTTGTAACTAAAATTGGTATTTTGTTACCAAGGTTGATCACCTCGTCATGAAGTCTTTAAAAGCGTTAAATCATTTTTCTTGGTAAACAATGGAAATTTAGGTGCCATTGGTCGTTCTGAACATGGTTTTTGAAATAGGTTTTTAGTTTAGTTTAAACTTATTTATTTTACATCGATTGCGAAACAAGCCTTTGGCTTAGATTAATCACTCTCGATGTCTGCTTCCTGGAGACTTAACCAGTACTCGCGCCGTTTGTGTGAAAAATCCCAAAGTCAGGACCCGCTCATCACGGGACTCGAACCAGGGACCTTTGATACGAGAGGCCGACGCTCTACCTCTGCACCACTGTCTTCCACACGTTTTTAGTTACAACCGTTTCACACCAAGCCCTCGAGAGAACAGATTTCTATGGCACCCTGCCTGGCAGCTGATAAAAACAAATGACCTTTCTTATATGAGTCCGTTTGTGGATACACAGGCTGATCTGGAACAACGCTGTTCACATATCACTCACAAATATAAGCTTGTTAGTAACTTCTGTTGATTCTTATTGTAATTGTAGAAGTACAGGCTGATCTGGATATACACTGTTCACATATCACTTACTAAATTAAGCTTGTAAGTAGCTTCTGTTGATTATTATTGTAATTGTAGAAGTACAGGCTGATCTGGATCTACACTGTTTACATATCACTCGCTAAATTAAGCTTGTTAGTAGCTGCTGTTGATTCTTATTGTAATTGTAGAAAAACAGGCTGATCTGAACCTGCACTGTTAAGAAAAGCAAGCTTGTACCTTTTCCCATAGACAGCATCATATAAACTTGGACTTTTCTGTTTTGTGAATACTAGAATGAAAGCACTGACACACAGACTCAATATCAGAAATTATTTCTGCTACCACAATGCATATAGTTTGAGAACATGATTCATTCCATATGGGAATCTAATGAATCATGGCCAAGCCAATTTTTTTGATCAATTTAATGTTGGATAGATTATGACATCTGACTAGAGAAGATAGCATAATACATATCGAGGGCTTGGCGTGAAACGGTTGTAACTAAAAACCTATTTAGAAAACCCTGGTTTAGGGGCAATTTTGACCCCTTTGTAAACAATGCAAATTTAGGTGCCATTGCTCAGAACGAGCAATGGCACCTAAATTTCCATTGTTTACCAAGAAAAATTATTTAACGCTTTTAAAGACTTAATGGCGAGGTGATTAACCTTGGTAACAAAATACCAATTTTAGTTACAACTGTTTCACGCCAAGCCCTCGATGTGCACCAGTATTTCCCAAAGTACACATAATTTAGGTTTCTAAGACAAAATGGTTTGGCTCCAGTTTGTAGGAGAACCCTGGCATCATATAAACTTGGACTTTCTGTTTTGTGAATACTAACTTGAAACCTATCAACTTGGGCCTTATTTCATTGAATCTGTATAGAGTGGCCACGGATAACATTCTCCTACCCTTCTAAATTTTGATGACTTTATATTTTTATGGCTTTATAGACTTGTTGGAAAAAGGAAAACTGCTCAAAACCGGCAGTATCAAATTCTGTGTCATAAATAAGTTAAAATTACATATACTATATCAAATACTTGTAAAGTAAACGGAATAGTTGTCACATGAAAAATGTAATCACAATACATATATAATAAAGAATAAATTAAAGCTAATTTGGACGGAATTATTGTAAAAACAAGCCAGATCTATGCATGCAACAGAAGCAAATAATTTTACATACATTAACTCTTTCCCACATACAGATGCTTTCTGACACCTCTGTATAAAGAGCAATTTCTCTATTTGCCACAATGTTTTCAACTTGAGGATTTTTCATATTTTAGACAAAACTAGAAATATCACTGAAGGTGATGAATACCCCCAGCTGGTGCCTGACAATATACATATGTATGAGAAATTCAAGGGGACATAACTCATTTAAAAAGGGTTGCTGAGATATAGTGTTCACAAGAAATGTCCAGACCAACGGACCGACCGACTAACCGACCGACCGACCGACTGACCGACCGTCAAGCGTGACTCCTATATAGCCCCCATATACTACGTATCTGGGGGTATAATAATATTAAAGTCAGCTCCTGCAAATGTGTTGTAAAAGGGAAAGAGTTAAAAATATTTTCCAGGTAGATCATAAGCTCACATAAACAACATATATTCCACTTCAGTATTATGAAGTTATACCAGTCTGTTATAAAACTGTCCCAGCAAGGAAAGTGACAAATGGTTTCGAAACTAAGCCATTTCCCAGATTCAGACGCTTATGATGCCTCTGCAGCAGTTGACTTTGGAAAACATTGTGAAGAAAGGGGAAATTGCTAATAATGAACAATTAATCCTTTTTTTCACAATATTTTCAACTGTAATCTAAAACTAAAGAGTTTTTCCATATTTTTCTCAAGTTGATTTCAAATTCATCTGCTGCAGATGTGTTGTATGTGGGAGAGGGATAGTTAAATCAAATGTTTCATAAAACGATTTCTAAGACGATTATTGAGCGACAACAATGAGGCAAAAATGGATAAAAATGAGCATAATATAATCATGTATGCCAAATAGCATAAAACACTAATGGTTATTTACCCTACAATGTGCACCCTCCGCATAAAATAATTTAAAACAAAAAAAAGTTTAATCAGTAGATGTCAAATCAGTTTCTCCCTATTAGTTCATTCTTTGAACATTTCCAAACAGGAGTGTATAATGATGTGTCACAGAGGCTGTCACAATAAATCACCTTGAGCAAGCATGGTGTCATATCACAATAAGTCACCTTGAGCAAGCATGGTGTCCTATCACAATGAGTCACCTTTAGCATGCATGGTGTCCTTTCACAATAAGTCACCTTGAGCATGCATGGTGTCTTATCACAAATTGTGATAGGACACCATTCATGCTCAAGGTGACTTATTGTCGCCTATCACAACTAGAAATATCACTGAAGGTGATGAATACTCCAAGCTGGTGCCTGACAATATACATATGTACAAGAAATTCAAAGGGCCATAACTCATTTAAATATAATTCCAGTGCAACAAACCGACAATATGCACAACAAGGCTTGGTATTAATCATTCTTGTGAAGTTATATTGAATTCTGACCAATAGTTGCTGAGAAATAGTGTTCACAAGAAATGTCCACAGACCAACGGACCGACAAACGGACCGACCGACCGACCGACAAGCGTGACTCCTATATAGCCCCCATATAATATGTATCTGGGGGTATAATAAATCACCTTGAGCATGCACAGTGTCCTATCCCAATAACTCATATAGAGCAAGCATGGTGTCCTATCACAATAAGACACCTTGAACATGCATGGTGTCCTATCACAATAAAACACCTAGAACCTTGTATCCTATCACAATAAATCACTTTGAGCATGGTGTCCATATGTTTTCATTAAATGGAGCTTTATACCGATTTTTAACATTACACGGCGACAGTTCACTTTTTCATGATCACAGAGTAAACATACCAGAATAGGAGAAGTGCTCCCTTAGTGCCAGTTTAGCAATGACTTATGTGGTAGACACAATAACTGATATGACATCTAAGGAAAAATCTTTTCACTCAATACCTTACCAAAACAAGCAAATGTAAATAAAAATGAAATCTTGAACATACACAGACATATAAAATAAACCCATACAGACATGAATAATATAAGAGACATACAACCTATCTAATATGGAAGTGTTCTGTAATGCCAACAGAAGCTGGTTACCATAGCAACAATCTGATTTGTTTTATTGTGATTTTATGCTGCTTTCAACGTTATTTCAGTTATATCACGGTGACAGTTCACTTATGCATGATCCCTGGGTAAACAAACCAGTACTAGGCTAGGAAATGTGCCTTGCCCATGAGCACTCCACCATGACCGTCCTGCCGCGACTGGGATCAACAATCTGAAGCATTTTCTGAGAAAAGACTATCTTAGTACATTAGCCACAGTGAAGATTTGATCAAATCACATGGCTGATATCAATTTAATTAGGCTGCATGCAAAATAGATGTAACTGCTTTAACACATACAACTCATCTGCAGCAGATGCCTTTGAAAAAATCTGGTTAAAAATGTCAAAAAATCTTGTCTTATTGAAAAACTAGTTTTTTAGTAGATTTAGAAACTGAAAATATTGTGGGAAAAGGAGAAATGGCTCATCATAAGCAAAATGAAATTGAAAAAAGCAATGGATTTCTGAACCCTTTCAATCCAATGCAGTTGCATTATATATATCTGTAGTAGTCTCCTTTTGCCATAATGTTTCAAAATCTTTTGAATAATCATATATTCATTTATAGAGATTTCATCTCTGCAAAGGTCTACTTTCAGCACAGCATTTTCAACTCAATTAAATAATTATACTTTCATATATGCGGAGATGTTTGCAAAGTTGTCTGCTACAGATTTGTTGTATGTTGGAATACTATAAACCTCTACCTTGTTCACTTGCTATAAACTTTTTGTCTGCCTTAAACATTTAAAATACCCCAAAAAACTCTGAACATTTTGACAAATAAAGCTGTCTTTTTAAGAATGAAAAAACATGATGTTCGAAGGAGAAATTGGCTATTATGAGCAAGTTCCCCTTGTGGTAAATTTCATCAATAAATAGGTCAGTGAAAACATTTAAGTCTTGAGCTATTTTATCAAAGCAACAGTCGTGACAATAAGATGATGTTAGTTTTTCATGTTTGAGTGTTATATGGTTTCAATACAATTACAATGGCAAGCATTTAACCCTTTGGCTGCTAGAAACGATTAACCTCTGACCAGGTTCTTTACTGTTGGCTGCTAAACTCAACAATTGTTTTATCTAGATCTTCTTCGACTCTTCCAAATCCAAAAAGTCCATTCGAAAGAAAATCAGCATGAAGTAGTTATGGGGATACAAACAACCCTATGGTCAAAATAGAGGTTTAGTAGATACAGAGATTTACCAAATGTTTGCTGTACAATTTCCCGCATATGACAAAATTAAAGCAGAATCCTTTGAAAACATCTTGGCAAAAATGTTGAAAATCTTTTTAAATGAATGTATAACCGTTTACAAAAATTACTAAATTTTCAGATCGCTATCTAATCTTAGGTATAGATCAAACTTGGCCGAATGCGTAAAAGGCCAGTCCAAATACAACAAATATGCAGCAGATGACTTTAAACATCTGAAGGTAATACTATGGAAAATCTCTGTAAATGAGTGTATAATTATCATTGAATGCAGTTGAAAACATTGTGGCAAAAGGAGAAATTGCTTGGGAGGAACAATTTCTCCTTTTGCTGCATTGTTTTGAATAGTTGTCTGTAAAAAAAAGTGTCAAATTTCAGCTGCAAGTGGGAGAGGTTTAATTAACCCTTTCCCTCATATGGCAATTCTGCAGCAGAAGACTTTGAACATATTTTGTCAACAAATAGAAAATCTCTATAATTGAATAGATAACCTATGATTAAAAGTGGAAAACATTGTGGCAAAAGGAGAAATTGCTCGTTTTGAGCAATTTCCTCTTTTGTCACTATGTATTCAAAAAGCTGTATGCTGCAGAGGCGTCAGAAAGCGTCTATATGAGGGAAAGGGTTAAAAGGAAATGAGAACATATTTAACAGGGAACATAAGAGGTCTCATTTCTACCTTGCCCTATATGTGGTCATATCTACAGGTCTAGAGTGTCTTTCTCTGGCCTCCCTATTGGCCTCCCCATGTACTTGACCATCCCTACCTGTCCTGAGGGCGGGGGCCGACCCCACAACGTGCAGGTTACATGCAACAGTACTGTTATTGTTGACCTGATGACCAGCATATAGTCCAGTCTGATATATTTGTAAGAGAGCGGAAATTTGAACTGACAACAATGAGATTCACCCCGCTTTCCTGCATACAATTAATCTGCAGGAATCTTACAATTAAAGTTTAATCATTGGATAGAGTTGAAAACATTGAGGAAAAAGAAGAAGTTGCTCATCATGAGCAATTTCACCTTTTGTCTAAATGTTTACAAAAGTTTTCTGCTATAGATGAGTCAAAAGACGTCAACATGTGCATGTTAATTGTGCAGGTATATTTATTTAATTTATTGCGGTTTTACGCCACTTTCAACATTATTCCAGTTATATCAAGTCGACAGTTCACTTATTCATGATCCCTGGGTAAACAAACCAGTACTAGTCTAGACAATACGCCTTGCCCAAGGGCACTCCACCATGACCGTAGTGCCGCGACTGGGGATCGAACCTTGGACACCCGGTTTCGAAATCCCCGACGCTAACCACTCGACCACAGCGGATTAATTTGTGCAGGTATAAAATAGAAATATCTATCTTCTTAATAATGTTGGCCCCAATACAATGCTGTTATATGTTTACAATGTAAGCTGTTTTTGATTAATTCACATCAAGTTAGAAAGAAAAAGATTATGTTAAGTTGGCAACAAAAAATCGCTGTTTAGCAGAATGATCGAAGTGCATGGAAGACAGACGGACATTGTCAATCCAATTGCCACATTTATGATACGTAAAAGTAAAAAATCAGTATGAAATATATCTTGCATGATACAATTCCGTTAAAAACATTAAATCGTATGAAATATTAGTAGCATGATACATCAGTCAAAAATATCAAATCAGTATGAAATATTAGTTTACACATGTCATATCAGAACAAGAATTAAAGTAAGAGTTCTATTTTCCTTTTTAAATGCACGTGAGCTAGTTGTAGGCAAATATCGGGGTCTTGTTGAAAATGAGAAATGTTTTGTGCAATTTGGTATTTGAGTGAAACTACATGAAAACCAACCATTAGGTTTGATCAGTGTTAAAGGAGATGTTCATTATTAAGCAAAAACCTTGTTGTTTAACCCTTCCCTCATATAGACGCTTTCTGACGCCTCTGCAGCAGACGGTTTTTTTTTTAAATCGGCAATTTCTCCTTTTGCAACAATGTTTTCCGCTTTTAGTCATAGGTTATCCATTCAATTATAGAGATTTTTTATTGTTGACAAAATATGTTCAAAGTCGTCTGCTGAAAAATGGTCGTATGAGGGAAAGGGATAAAGTCATCTGCTGCAGAATTGTTGTATGAGGGAAAGGGTTAAAGTCATCTGCTGCAGAATTGTTGTATGAGGGAAAGGGTTAAAGTCATCTGCTGAAAAATGGTCGTATGAGGGAAAGGGATAAAGTCATCTGCTGCATAATTGTTGTATGGGGGAAAGGGTTAAAGTCATCTGCTGCAGAATTGTTGTATGAGGGAAAGGGATAAAGTCATCTGCTGCAGAATTGTTGTATGAGGGAAAGGGATAAAGTCATCTGCTGCAGAATTGTTGTATGAGGGAAAGGGTTAAAGTCATCTGCTGCAGAATTGTTGTATGAGGGAAAGGGATAAAGTCATCTGCTGCAGAATTGTTGTATGAGAGAAAGGGTTAAAGTCATCTGCTGCAGAATTGTTGTATGAGGGAAAGGGATAAAGTCATCTGCTGCAGAATTGTTGTATGAGGGAAAGGGATAAAGTCATCTGCTGCAGAATTGTTGTATGAGGGAAAGGTTTAAAGTCATATGCTGCAGAATTGTTGTATGAGGGAAAGGGATAAAGTCATCTGCTGCAGAATTGTTGTATGAGGGAAAGGGATAAAGTCATCTGCTGCAGAATTGTTGTATGAGGGAAAGGGTTAAAGTCTGTTGTAATCTGCCTTGACCAATTGGGGAACAGTGTTGAACTGGATCAGAATACTACACAGACGCACAGACTGGTCCAGTTCTACAGTGGTAGCAATTGTCTAAAGGTTGGTTTTCACTCAGTTCATATTAGCACAAAAAAGCTAAACGTATATGTATTGTAGATAATTCTAGTGGACTACCACTATATAGGGTAAACACATTATAATTGAGTTTAACCCTTTTCCACAATACAGACGCTTTCTAAGGTCTCTGCGGCAGACGACTTTTGAAAACATTGTGGCAAAAGAAGAAATTGCTCAATACGAGCAATTTTTCCTTTTGCCACACTGTTTTCAACTTCTTTCTGTAGTACTACTTTCATTTGTATAGATATTTTATATTATACAGTCTAGATGTTATCAAAGTTGTCTGCCACAGATAAGTTGAATGAGGGAAAGGGTTAATTCAACAGTTTTCCAGTTGTGATGGCATAACATGATTACGGGGTGATTACAAAACGAGCCGTCACACGAGAAAACCAACATTGTGGGCTAGATCTGCATAACGTATCCATCCGGATCAGGCTAAGCATGCCGCATAGGCTAATTCGGACAGACACATTTCGCCTCCTCTGGATTTTCTGTTTCATGAATCATTACTCTATACCTCTATCCCCCTGACACTGAATGTGTCGCTCCGGATCAGTCTGCGTGGACTGCGCAGGCTGATCTGGGTCGATACATTACGCAGAGGCCATAATGATGGTTTTCTCGCGGGACGGCACAAATATGCTTTTCCAAATGGCAATCCCCATTAATGCTGCAAACAAGAATATAACAAACTAGAAATATCACTGAAGGTGATGAATACCCCCAGCGGGTGCCTGACAATATACATATGTATAATAATTTCAAGGGGCCATAACTCATTTTAAAAAATAATTCCAGTGCAACACGGCGACAATATGCACAACTTGGCTTGGTATCAATCAATCTTGTGAAGTTATATTGAATTCTGACCAAGAGTTGCTGAGAAATAGTGTTCACAAGAAATGTCCACAGACCAACGGACCGACAAACAAACCGACCGACCGTCAAGCGTGACTCCTATATAGCCCCCATATACATGTACTATGTATCTGGGGGTGTAATGACACTCAGGCTCATACTCTGATTTTAACTAATTGACTCTTTCTGTCTGATGTGATGTTGTCAAACAAACTCGTTGAAAAGCCTGTTGCTTTTTTTGTTGGTTTTTAGCTTTACTGGCCAAAGGCCAGAAGAGCTTATGCCGTGGTGTGGTGTCCGTCGTCCGTGCGTCCGTGCGTCCGTCCGTACACAATTGCTTGTGAACGCGATACAGTCTTCAGTTTTGATTGTATCTCAATCAAACTTATACAGTAGTTAGATATCTATGAGAGCTCGGTTCCTTTTGCAAACCAGCCGGATCCGCCCATGCAAGACTGGATTATGGCCCTTGGAATTGTCAGAATTGCTATAATAGAGCTTGTGAACGCGATAAAGTCGAGGCTCCATTTACTATCTGATCTTCACCAAACTTACACAGTAGTCAGTTATCCATGAGAGCTTGGTTCCTTTTGTAAACCAGCCAGATCCGGCCATGCAAGACTGGATTATGGCCCTTGAAATTGTCAGAATTGCTATAATAGAGCTTGTGAACGCGATAAAGTCTTCAGTTTCGATTGTATCTCAATCAAACTTATACAGTGACTTCTGACGGGTGTTTTCAAAATGTTGAGGGAAGGCTTTCTTAGGTCATATTTAAAAATAAGATTTCATTAATTTTAGCAGTAAAATCCTGCCAAGAAGTAATGAGTTGAGAAAAAAAATGCGCTGAGAGGTCCATAATTAAGATTTGGTCTTTGCAATGAATGTACAAATGGAAAAATGTATTGTTGATGTATTGTCTACACCATTATTGTAATGTTGTTTATCATAAATAAATTATTCCTTTTTCTTAAATAAACTGTTAATCAAAATGTGTGTCTCAGTGTTGTCTTCTTCAGCAGTTTGACAGAAACAAACCCTAAATCTGAAATTGTGTCAATGTGATATTTGTCAACTCTGTCCCATAAGTTTTTCAAGTGATTTGAACTCTCATAAACAAAAGCACGGAACTACGGACAACTATACTTTCCCGACTTTGATTAAATATATTTTCAATTAAAATGTAAAACATCTTTTTCTTGTTTTTTTCTTGTTTTGTCATTATTATTTAAGACGATTATACTAGAATAGCCAACTGACTATCATTTGAAAAAGTGTTTCTTATTTAAACTTTTCCCACTTGCATACGTATTTGTAACCGACGACTTCTGAAAACACCGATGCAGAAGAAGAAATTGCTCATAACAAGCAATTTCTCCTTTTGCAACAATGTTTCAACTTTATTCAATGATTACACTTCCAACAAAGGTGATTTCCTGTATCTTTGCTCAGATTTTTTCTTAAATGCGTCTGCTGCAGAGTTTTTATATTGTGGGGTGGGTTGTGATTTGTTAAAGAGCAAGCAGGATTGGGAATTGAGTGTTGCACTTATCCTAATGAGATACTCGCCTGCCTGTGCATGTTTTAGATTAACTTAACTTTTTAATGTTCTTTCCATCACCAACTCAGTCAACTGTTAGTAATCAACTCTATGAACTGTGGAAAACAGTGGTGCAGAGGTAGAGCGTCGGCCTCTCGTATCAAAGGTCCCTGGTTCGAGTCCCGTGATGAGCGGGTCCTGACTTTGGGATTTTTCCACACAAACGGCGCGAGTACTGGTTAAGTCCCAAGGAAGCAGACATCGAGAGTGATTAATCTAAGCCAAAGGCTTGTTTCGCAATCGATGTAAAATAAATAAGTTTAAACCAAACTAACACTATGAACGAAATAATTGCGTCAAAATCTTGAATCGCGTTAAAATCATAACGAACAAACTGTCAACATCAAATATTGAACTGTGTAATACAATTTTAGACTAAAAGGATGAATCAGTTATGTTGTAACAACCAATATCCGCGGGTCATTTGCCTGATTTTGGCCGAAAGAAATGATCGATTTATTGCAAGATTTATTCGTTCCTTATTCGTTCTGCCTATTATAATCAAAGTATTCTAAACGCTTTATAACAAGTGTTTAGAACTCGCAATCCACCCTCTATTACATAGGCGCTCTGTAAGTGTAAAGAACGGCTCTCTGCAAAGGAGATTGCTCGCAATCGTCGTAATTTAAAACGCTCAAATGATTTGATGAAATCGCTTTCTTAGAAGTCGGGAATTTAGACGCTGACCTTGTCGAAAGCACCTATCCAAAATTCAAAAGTCATCGTTAATCGTTGACTTATTGTCGATTGTACTCATGTTTTTGCGGAAACCTGCTTATGGTATATATATGTGAAAGGACTTTTACGTATTGAAAAAGAATGCTTAACTTAAAAGACTTTGATGAGCTTCGTTACTAGAAACGAGCACATGTTCTATACGCAACTTTGTCGAAGGAATAAATGGACTGAGAGAAAGACAGAGATAAGGCTAAGCAATGCATACTATCATTATGAATAAGGACATGAACGAATATGTATGGACTAGCGCCTAGAATTTCGTACTAGCGCGATCCTTTATTCCACCCGCTTATGCTAGCGGGCGAGTGGATATTTACATCTCTGTCGAGAGTGAAGAAAGGGTTACAATTTACAAAGGGTAATTGCACGTTGAAGTGCTATATTGGTGCAGTGATATCTAAATAATTGTGTACACTTAAATATGATATTTACACATTAAGAGACTTTGTAATTTTATTTGAATACCTAGAATAAGTGAATTTATTTTCCTTATTTTACTTTTGCTTATGTTTGCATTTGTAATTCAGTCTGATTTGTTTGCTCTATTTTTGTATTTGTTCTGGGGCATTTACATCACGTGACTTCAAAATTCAACATGTAACAATGGTCTCGTTTGCGCATGCGCGCAACTCTACCAAAAATGATTTAATGCTTTATGGCGAGGTGATAAGCCTTGGTAAAAAAATACTAATTTTAGTTACAACCGTTTCACACCAAGCCCTCGATATATTCTTGAATAATGTCAAAACGGAGAGTCATTACTACCTCAAATCGCAAGACGCGACTCTTGCCAAAGGTCAGAGGTTAAACATTAACTGACTATTACCAGTAAGAGTGTGGGCGAGCTGGTTGATTTTGAGTTTTTAAACGGAATAATACCAGTTTAGTTGTTGGAGGGCTGGTTGACTTTGAGTGTTTAAACTGAATATTTGCATTTTAGTTGTAGGCGAGCTGGTTGATTTTGAGTATGTTAACGGAATATTACCAACTTAGTTGTAGGAGAACTGGTTGATTTTTAGGATTATAATTGAATATTATCAGTTTAGTTGTAGGAGAACTGGTTGATTTTGAGTATTATAATTGAATATTGTCAGTTTAGTTGTAGGAAAACTGGTTGATTTTGAGTATTATAATTGAATATTATCAGTTTAGTTGTAGGAGAACTGGTTGATTTTGAGTTTTATGATTGAATATTACCAGTTTAGTTGTAGGCGAGCAGGTTGATTTTGAGTATTATAATTAAATATTATCAGTTTAGTTGTGGGCGAGCTGGTGGAGTTATAATGTTTAAACTGAATATTACCATTTTAGTTGTGGGAGAAGTGGTTGAATTTGAGTATGTTAACGGAATAATATGAGATAGATGGTTGATTTTGAGCATTTTAAGGATGTACTAAATTGAAAGTGGATTTTTTTTTATATTTTTTACATCGTTTTTTGAAAGTTGGATGTATGGATAATAAAAAAACACACAAACATGGTATGTTGCTGTGCTTTATGTTATGCTAGATTTATTTATGAAAGCCTTATAAAAAAAAACACATATTGATGATATGCTAATTGTTTGTCTTCTTGTGGTTTAAATCTCATGTCTGAAGTTATTTTATCCATATATTTTGACGTTCACGTGATATGTTGTAATTAAACCTAAAAAATAGACGCTAGTTTGCCCTAATGAGAACCCATGTCTGTCAGGTACAAGAGAAAGTTGATGCAACGTTTCAATGTCGCCGGAAACCATACTGCAGTTATGCATAACACTAACATTATAGTAGTTGAATAAACAGTTATCAACTGAGGGGCATATTGGAACATCAGGGGTGGGGTCAAATGAAAATGAATCATAACTTGCATTGTTTTGTCAACGAAGTGAATGATAATTGAAGCCTTTCATTGTTTATGACCAATCTCCATTCCAAAGTAGGTTGACCATACACACAACCAACTAATTATTTATCCTAAACAGTAATGGAAATGAGTAATCTTGCCAATCATTAGTCTTAATATGTATACAGTGCTTTCATTAAGGAATAATTATAAGATTTGTGAATTCCACATACACTTTTCAAGATGTTTGTCAGAATATTTGAATTTTATTATTTTTCAATAAAACCACAAAACAGACAATTTAGGATTTGCATGCAATAGCACGTCATTTTACCTTTCCTTTATTAAAGTCAACAGTGGACACCTTTGCAGCAATCTACTTTTAAAACAATGAGATAAGGGTTAAATCGCTGAAGACATGAGTTTTCTCTTTTTCTCAAAATGATATTAGCTTGGCATCCTAATTATATCATACTTTAACAAATATTGAAATGTAGTCCAATATTTATAAATAAGACCACCTTCGAAATATAATATCAACTAAACAGTTAAATCTCATTGAAATTGTTGTATAATTTAAACTTAATTTCGAACATAAACTGAGCCCTACAACATGTTAATTTATTTTAATTCTTTCCTTCCTTTTTTTATAATGAAAATAAAAAAAACTCATGTTTTAAAATTATATTATGATGAGCGCCCTTGTGTCAATGATGCATAACACTATGCAGATCGGAAGCAATATGCCTTTAGGGAATTAAATAACACATTTAAAATTTTCAAGGACGAAATAATTGTGTACGAAAGACCCGATTCTTTCTTATTCGCAGAGGTGTCGTCCTTGAAACTCTCTTTATAGGCAGAAAGTGTTCGTTCAAAGTAATTTTTCTATTTAAATCAGTTTTATCTCGGTTTATTCTTTTCTTCATTTGTTTCGAACCAAATAAACATTTTAAATCTACTATGATTTATTATTTGTAAGTGAGTGTAAATAGCGGCTCTCTGCAAAGGAGATTGATCTACGCAGTTGGTATTCGCGAGTCACGCGATCAACAGTTTTAGCTTAGAAACAGTTCATATTTTAGATATACATGGATAAACATTATAAAATGCCTTCTTCACAAATCAAGACATCTCTTTGAACATGAAAATAACATTCAGTAAGTTAAAATTGCTATTAAAAGGAGAATATTCGACGTAATGTTCATCTCGATATTTACACATAAGCGTCTGCTGCAAGCAGGTGCGTGTATGTAAAAAAAATGTGCGACGTAAAGGTTTGTAGTTATCGCCTTTTGATTACATGTAGTATATAGTGTAAAATAAAGTATATCAGTCTAGCTAATAGGGACTGTTTTGTCTTCGTAAATAAAACCAAACAACAGAAATGCGAGTCAAAATAAAGAAACTGAAAATACCTAAAACATCGAAATATTTATTTCATTTTAGATGTGTCATTTCTTAGTGTTTTTAAACAAACACAATTGTAATATGTTCAAGACATCTAAATGTGTTTCTTTCTAATAATAATCCCCCCCCCCCCCCCTCCCATGTCATTTCCGAAAACCTATTAAAAATAGAAGTCGCGGGCTTCTGCCCGGTGACTCATAAGAATAGACAAACTCAAAACTTTGAAATAAGGAAAAAAATATTTATAATATTTAACAATTTCTGAAACTTCTTCAGACTATTGCAATAACTATCATTTATTAACATTTTAAAAGAAATGTATATATCAATCGGTAAATATTTTTTTAATATGTTCTTTATACCCAGCTATATTATATAATCAAACATGGCGTCTGGACATTGCTTGGAAGGCTCACGAAAGTATTCAGCTCTTTATCTCAAACAAATTTAATACACTATGTTTTAAATTTTGAAAAATTATAAAATGGCATAATGACTAAACATGTTTTAATTGACAACATAATCAGAAGAGTTAATATCTTTCAATTTGCCGGAAGAGGTAGCTATCATACCTTCATGTACAACGTGGGGTGTCTCGTATGCACACTATGACTGGAATATTGCATGGTGTATACCCGACCACTATCTCTTGGTACTAGTATGTGGTATGGTTCCCGGCACGCGAAAGTAAATCAGTATTTCTGGCATGAACAAACGATGGTCTACTTGCCTTATATATCGCTATAGCATATGTAGTAAATTAGTAAATATACCATACATTTTCGTATATTGTTCAGCGGTCCAATACAACTTGATGTTTGAAATCAAAACGTGAATACAAAATCAAACTTTTTTTGTAGTTGGAAAGTTTAAACCGGTTTGGTCAACAAATTGAAAAAGGTTCTTACTACCTGTTGTTTGCTACACCATGTCAAAAGGGCGCCGCTATTATTGGTTAATACCTGACCGGATAATGTAATGGTAGGTGCAGGCAACCCCAGACTAAAATTATAGCAGACCATTATCTGCGGGTACTAGTCAATCTCTTTAAAATAAGACCAAACTACTTGGCTGTACGTGTATTGAATCCGAGAACACCTCATAAAAGGTCGTCTCCAATTGACCCTATACACTAATAATATATATGATATTCATGTTAAGGTCCTCTTTTTGTTTGTCTTACGAAGAACGGTTTTGTAGGCGATAATTTGATTGGCTTACGCAAATGTTTACCTGAGAAAAACTGTACGAGGCAGACATCGGATCTATATATACGAGCCAGCGAAGTTAAGGCCTGGTTTAAATAGGATAAGGTACTAGTATTCACATGGAGGCCACCTGGCTATACAACTATAGAAGGTAACGAATATGATTGGTCACACTCAGATTCATTCTGGAAATTGACCAATCAGAAGTCCTGCCACGTGTCCCACACCACATCGCGTTCTTACTCATACAACAAAACTAAAGCAGACGACGTTGAAAACATTAAAGCAAAAATATGGAAAATCTCTGTAAGAAAGGTCTATTAAACCATTAATATAGTTGAAAGCACTATGGGCACTATGGTTGAAAGCGGCATTATGGGCATATTAAGACATGAGCAAATTCTCCTTTAGCTTTAAACTTATTTATTTTACATCGATAGCTAAATAAGCTTTCAGCTTATATTAACCACGCTCGATGCCTGTTTCCTGGATATCTAAGCAGTACTCGCGCCGTCTATGTGGAAACAATCTCGAAGGCAGAACTCGCATACGAGCCGATACGCGAGAAAACCAACAGTATGATCTCTGCGTAATGTATCGACCCAGATCAGCCTGCGCGGACTACGCCGGCTAATCCGGGCCGACACATTCCGTCTTAGGGGATAGATGTACAGAGTAATGATTCCTGAAACAGAAAATCCACAGGAGGCGAAAAGTGTCTGTCCGGGTAAGCATGCGCGGACTGCGCAGGTTGATCTGGTTAGATACTCTACGCAGAGTCCACAATGTTGGTTTTCTCTCAGGACGGCTCATATATCGGATTTCATACCCGGGACCTGTGGTACGAGCGGCCGACGTTTAACCACTATATCGATTTCTCCTTTACCCTTAATGTTTTTAAATGACGTCTGTTAAAGATTCTTTAGAAATTGGTATGCACTTGTAAACGGTAAAAATACAAACAAACGTTGTTTATTTACCATTCAGATCGGGGGGAGGGGGGGGGGGGGGGGGGGAGGGGTCTTAATTAACGACAATTTGTTATTATTAAACTAATTCAACCATACTTGATCGTTCTAAGAACGAACTCGTCCTGCTGTAATCGTAGAACTATCGTTGAACATTCGTAATTTGAATGTGCATTGGATCGTGTTAACTATGCCTCGTTCCAGGAACGAAGATCTACTTCTCTGCCAGGCTGGTCGTTCCTATTCGTGTTTGTTTCGATTGATTTTTTAATTGATTGGATTTTGAGCAGTATTTCAGTTATATCATGGTGGCCAGTACACACAACCACGTGTGTTCATTCGAACTCTCGACCCCTGGCTCCATGGCCCTCGTGGCTCGACTATGTTGGATTAGAGGGAGCTCGTATTGCTTCTAGTGGACACTCTTAGTACTTTCTAACAACTTCTGGCAAGAGTAATGGGGTAATGTTCCGTTGATATTAATTGGTACGGATGCTGTCAATCCAGGGGCTGTGAGTTCGAATCCCAACTCGGCCACTATTCTTTCCGACGTTTGACAACAACAAAAAACCACTGTGACAAGCGTCATTCGTTTTTCACCAATGGGCTAACAGTCTATGTGGAAAGCAGCCAGTTGCTTTAAAAATATGTTGTGTGGATTACTGGTGTGAGAAAGCCAGGAAATACAGGAGTACTGAGGAAAACTTGCCGCCGTGATATGACTGAACAAATGGTTGAACACGGCGTAAAGCCCCAATTAAGCAATCAATGGTATGGACATGTACAGCTAATTACTCATTGGCAATCAATCATGTCTCTGCGTAAAGTATTGACCCGGATCAGCCTAAGCATGCCGCACAGGCCAACCCGGACAGACACTTTTCGCCTCCTGTAAATTTTCTGTTTTAGGAATCATTACTCTATACCTCTAACTCCCTCAGACGGAATGTGTCGGCCCGGATCAGTCTGCGCGGACTGCACAGGCTGATCTGGTTCGATACATTACGCAGAGGCCATACTGTTGGTTTTCTCGTGGGACGGCTCTAATGGTTATTCAAACATGAGAAATGGCAATAGATAAAACAATGAACACGTAAAATAATAATTTTAATTCAACAGATTGCCATAAAACATGAAGTAACGTTCCCTGTATAAAATTAACCCCCCTCAAAAACAAACAAATATAACAAGTATAACTGAATATATGTTACACTATTAAAATGAATGAGTTGAGCAAAGACATTAAACCTCCGCGTATATAAAGCATTTTCTTTATACAACAGATAAAACTTAGACTGAGTATCATCTCGTCTTTGTTTCTTTATCACATTATTATATATCACAGCCAGAAGAAAATCTAGTTTCTTTTAAACATCAACCATTTTCTATTTAGATCTAGATCATATTTATGTACTTCTGCTTTATTTATTGATTGTCATATCATATTGTCTCACGTTGTGTATTTTGATGAAAACTGATGAAGATCTATGAAATCCATCACAATATTTATCGAAACATATGTAGGTCCGAATCGAGTAAATATTTCCATGTAATATATCACATTAAATAATTAAGAAACTAGTTGGAAAAAAGTCCTAAAAATATATAACAATTAAGAACACTATCATAAGCATAAATGTTTTAAATGTAACCATTTCCAATACATGAAAAATGTGTAAGCAATTCTATATTGCGCTTAAAACGTATATCATAAATAAATGGACAGAAAAAAACCCTTTAATAATCGAATTCATTTTGATATTACACTTAAAAATATATAACCAATAAGTGGAAGAAATTAAAAAAAGCTTAATGACGTACAAATATACATGTTAATACGCTAAATAAATATATCACTAACATTATACTTTTAGTTAAGAAAATAACAAGTGTGTGGGATCACGATTATTGTATTCTTAAAACAGATATAAAAGACATGTAATCACGTATAAATCATATTACATGGTGAACATATCTTTTACCCGTTCCCACATACAAACATTCTTCAGCAGATCACTTTAAAAAATATCTATGTAGAATTATCGAAAATATTTGATAATTGGATAGAGATTAAAACAGGAGAAATTGGTCATCACAAGCACTTTCTCCTCTTGTAACAATGTTTTCAAAAGTCGTCTGCTACAGATGCATCGAAAGGCGTCTGTAAGTGGGAAAGGGTTAACACAAACCCTTTAACAAATATAAGATAGCGTTGCGCATATTTTAACAATATTCCCACGGTAGGTAACTTTGTGTGTATTTTAACAAAGTGTCAAGTAACGACCCTCCGATGTTTAACAACTGTCAAGTAACGTTCATACGATGTTTAACAAAATATCAAGTAACATCCATCCAATGTTTAACAAAATGTAAAGTAACGTCCATCCGATGTTTAAGATTGATTGATTGGCCAGTTCACCTACTCATGCATTTTCTGGTTTTCTCACACAACAATCTTCCCAAGCAACTGGCTGCTTTTCCACATAGACTTAGCCCATTGGTGGAAGACGAATGACGCATGTCGCATTGACTTTTGTCAATCGTCGGAAAGAAAGTTGGCCGAGCCGGGATTCGAACTCACAACCCCTGGATTGACAGCCCGCGTCGCTACCGACTGAGCTACCGGGGCTCGGCCCGATGTTTAAAAAAGTGTCAAGTAACACATCACAAACTGATGCCATGAAACGTCATTTTGGAGTTGGTATATATACCTGAATTACAGGTATATTATCGTTTGAGTTGATGAATTATACGATGAACTGAGAGCGTTAATATGATCAGCCTAGTCCAATGCTGGTGACATCTACGCTCGGCAGTTCGTGGAGTTCTATTTAACTCAGAGAGTGACATTTTTGTCTTACTTTTGAATGAAGTTTCGGAAAAGTCATGATAAAGATTGTGAAATACTAGCTACAGTTGCTGTTACTGTTTTGGTGATACGTTGTTTGAGAAGTCCCCCATCATATTTCCAGCTGGTCTGTAATTGGCTACAACGTACCACGTGCCAGCGGAAGATTTTGCACACGCAACGCCGAGTTCGACCGACTCTTTCCATACCACCTGAGTGAAATGACCTGTAATATAAAGTGTGGGGTTAATGCTAACGTAACATGTCCCTGATCCTTCACGGATTTCAGCGAACACGGGTCATCCATCCAGGCACTAACCGCGAGTTGCGTTGCTTAACTTCGAAAAGGTTCAACCACTCTACAAACGTCGCTATAAACGCAGCTTTCCAGAGCAAAGCAGTAGAAGTGGTATTTGTACCTATATCCCCATATCGTTACATTACTTCCATCTGTAGTATGTGGACCAACAGAATCTTAAAACGCATACGTTTGTATTTAACTTCACCAACATTGCAGATTGTTATTGTACTGAGTTAAGCGCGTGTTTTATCAGGTGTCCCTCAAGGATCTATGTTATGCTCTGCACTGTTTCCTATATACTGTACGTAAACTTGCAAACTGCCCATGTTAACAAGGGCGTCGCAGAGCGCACGCCAATACTCGTCGACAAAGGGGCATTTTTGAAAAATTATTAAAGCCAGAGTTATGTGACATAGTATAGACATGCGTATTGTTCCCAGGAACATGTGTACCAAGTTTCATTTGAAAATGTTGAACGTCTTTTTTGTGTGTTATAAGGTCAGGTTTAAGAGTTGTGACGTCACAGACGACGCTGACGACGAAGCCAATGATATCACAATGCCCCGACTTTTTTACTTCGAAAAACAGACTAGATAAAAATGAGTTGCTTGATTGTAAAGTATACCGTTCAGTTCACTCAGACGACGAAATAGCGATGCTTCAACAAGACATAAACAAGTTATAGAAATGATCAAACCACTGGGAAATGGTGATCGATGTTTTAAAACAAGAAATATCTTTAAAAAAGATAATCGATAAATTGTCCATGAATTATAAAATTTGCGCAATAATCTTTATGTTTACTAAAGGCTAATCGGGCATCTCCATCCAGCTTCAGTTTCTATAAATAGATTATCAAGGCCGATAATACGTCACATGACTGGAGATTACTCGAGGCTCCCAAGAGGTGTATAAGTTTCAATTAACGATAAACTACTGAAAACTTATCATGTTTCAAAAATAATTGATATTTTGCTCTTAAATATTATATTTCGTACGTTTTCACTGATTCTTTTCACTGAAATTTATTTCTTAAGGAAAACAATAAAAGGTTAGTATGCAGAACATTTCATTTAAAAACTTCATCTTATTAGTCCTGTCGTAGGATCGCCAACTTAACTATGAACCAATCAAAACGTTTCATTTCCTTTATTTCTTCGACATTATTCATTAAATACAACATTTGATTGGTCTACAATCTAGATAATTTGTTTAACATCTAGGTCAAAACTGAGGTTAAACAGCTATCGCCGAAAAAAAGGAATATTATTTTAGTTGTTGAATGTGGGAAGAGTGAGGCTAAACACTTACCGGTTTCCATGCTAAATGTGCCGTTATTGAAGTCGTAGTCTTTGATTTCATCGTACCATGACTGTACAGCATCTTCGGCTATGAAAAATATTTAAACAATAAAATAAAAACACCTATAACTGTTGTCACGGCTAAACTTGGCATAACATATACATGTATTGAACATTATTTAAAAATAGATATATAAACTGTTACTGTTGATTGATTGGGGGTTTATCGTCGTTTTCAACATTTTTTCAGTCATATTACAGCGGCCAATTTACCCACCAATGTGTGTTCCGGACTTTCTCAAACCAGTACTCAACATGATAAACTTTCTTTCCAAGCAACTGGCTGCTAACATATACTATAAGTCCACTGGTGGAAGACGAATGACACTTGTCACATTCACTTTTGACAAACATCGGAAAGAATGTTGGCCGAGTTGAGGTTTGAACTCATTTCCTTCTGAGCTATGGCGGTTCGTTTCTGGTCATGTACAACTCGTTATTTTCTTTCATTACCCTGTGAAGCTATCGATGTACAGGAACAAATGTACATGTGTTCGTGTAAATGAATCGGTCATTTCCAGTTTTAGTACGAATCCGCCGTGGCCGAGTTGTAGCGTCCGGGATTTGGAACCGGGCGTCCCGGGTTCGATCCCCAGTCCGTGCGGTCATGGTGGAGTGCCCTTGGGCCAGGCGTATTTTCTAGCCTAGTTAGTAACGGTTTCTCCACCAAGGAAACATGAATAAGAGAACTGTCGCCGTTATATAACCGAAATAATGTTGACAATGTCGTTAAATCCGAATTAAACAAAAGTTTACATTTGTATTTTTATAAATAGACATTGCTATTATTGCATATTTCCGGTTGTAAGGTATTGACGTTGTCACAAACAAATTGCGCGTATTTAATAAATAAATAAATAACGAATACATCATCGTCGTCGTTACCGTTCACACAGTCGTACAACTCAACAATGCTGACCGGATTCTGACCTTAGTGCAGAACTAGATAGTTTAAAATATGAAATACGTTCTTTCATCAAATTCATGAATGAACAGTGTCTCATTTATCCCATCATATGAGCCTTCCCGCGAGAAAACCAACAGTGTGTATCGACCCGGATCAGTCTAAGCATGCAGTGCAGGCTGATCCTGGCAGACACTTTTCGCCTCCTGTGGATTTTCTGTTTCAGGAATCATTACTCTACACCTCTACTCCCCTGAGACGGAATGTGCCGGCTCGAGTTAGCCTGCGCAGGCTGATCTGGATCGATACATTACGCAGAGTCCACACTGTTGGTTTTCTCTGCGGCGATAGACATCTGCGTAATGTATCGACCAGATCAGCCTGCGCTGTCCGCGCAGACTGATCCGGCCGACACATTCCGTCTTAGTGGGATATATGTATAGAGTAGTTATTCCTGAAACAGAAAATCCACTGGAGGCGAAAAGTGTCTATTCGGGTAAGCCTGCGCGGCTTGCTTAGGCTGATCCGGGTCGATACATTACGCAGAGGCCATTACGTTGGTTTCTCGCGAGACGGCTCATATGTATTTGCTTGAACGTTTCCCACATACATTCATTTTTGCCGAGTCCCGGTAGCTCAGTCGGTAACGACGCGGGCTGTCAATCCAGGGGTTGTGAGTTCGAATCCCGACTCGGCCAACTTTCTTTCCGACGATTGACAAAAGTCATTGCGACATGCGTCATTCGTCTTCCACCAATGGGCTAAGTCTATGTGGAAAAGCAGCCAGTTGCTTGGGAAAGATTGTTATGTGGAGTACTGGTGTGAGAAAACCAGGAAACACATGAGTAGGTGAACTGGCCGCCGTGATATGACTGAGAAATTGTTAAAAACCGCATAAAACCCCAATCAATCAAAAATCCCACCTACAACAAGACTGCAAGAGCCGACTTTGAAAACACCTACGCAACTTTATGGAAACTTTCTATTAATGAAAGTATATTCGCAGTAATTTAATTTGAACACTTTGAACACCTACGCAAGCATTATGGAAAATCTTTATAAAAGAAACTATTTTCGCAGTAATTTAAGTTGAACACTTTGTGGCAAAAGGAGAAAATGCTCATGATGAGCAATTTCTCCTTTTGTTACAACGTTTTCAAAAGTCGTCTACCGTAGGTGCGTCATAATGCGTCTGCAGATGGGAACAGGTTATAAATAAATATGGTATTTGATGAAAATATCTACACGCTTAACTCTTTCAGCGTCGAATTGTTTAAAGTAAACTCTTCCATGTTCAAAATCGGGCGTCTCCATTTCTCATATAATACAATTTTTGACTATTTTGATACCTAAATGGCAAACGATGCTGATTTCAGGTGAGACAGCTCGTTACGAGCTGACTCGCCTGAATCAGTATTGTTTGCAAAAACCTGAATATTGCCTTTGGCGCTGAAAGAGTTAATGATTCAAACTATTCAAGCATTCACAAAGGTCACAAAGGTCAGGCTCAGGTCAATTCAGCCGAGTAATACATTTTGAACGGACTTATGCCTCAAAAATAAAAATAATAATAAATAGTAAGTTTTCGGGTACATTTTTTTGGTAAATGGTTGATTTTAATGTTTATAAATGTGAAAAGTAAGCGCCCCGAATGGGCTTCAATTTTTCGGTTGAACCAACTTCTCCTTCTGGTTTGACAACACTGGTTGCGGAGCTAGGCGTGAATTTAGAAGTGAACTTTCGCGTCCAAGATTGCTTGAAAAGGAGCTGGAAACATGGTATCTCTGCCTGCATCCACAGATTGCCTTTTGTTTTGCGAGTCTAAGAAGTTCTTCAATTTTACCCTAACCCCTGCGTTTTTGTTGGGTGATTTTTGGAGTAAAGGGTTAAATTGCTCTTTTTTTCCTACTTTTTTTCACCGTGTTTCAGACCACTTTTGTGGCCGATTCTTTCCCTAATATTGACTGAGAATGTAAATTCCAGTAATTATCTAATAATTCTGGCTCTCCTGGCTACAGGATAATCCTTTTGATAATACCAGAATGGATATTATGAGAAATATTGAGAGAATAAAGTTGGGGTGTTTTCCCAGGAAACAGAAAATCAGCTTTCAACTGTATATTCAGGGGTTGTGAGTTCGAATCCCGGCTCGGCCAACTTTCTTTCTGACGATTGACAAAAGTCATAGCGACATGCGTCATTCGTCTTCCACCAATGGGCTAAGTCTTTGTGGAAAAGCAGCCAGTTGCTTGGGAAGATTGTTGTGTGGAGTACTGGTGTGAGAAAACCAGGAAACACATGAATAGGTGAACTGGCCGCCGTGATATGACTGAGAAATTGTTAAAAACGGCGTTAAACCCCAATCAATCAATCAATCAATCAACTGTGTATTGCCACTTTACCTTTTACTCCTGAGGTAGGGTCTGAAGACCAGCAGCAGTAGAGATTTTCACCGATACTGTCTCCGGACGGTAGTTTCGCGTCACTGTGCACCATGTTGTCTGTCGCCGCTAAATGCTCCGCCCACTTTTGTGAATATTCAATGAGGTCTTTCGCTGACTTCATTGGCGCACAACCATGTGACGCCCTGAAATTTGCATAATGAACATACGATTAGTTAAATTTTATACACATTTCTTGATGCAATAGACTGTTGGCTGTTTTCGATAAATGATAAGCCCACTTTTATGAATATTCAATGAGGTCTTTAGATCATGTAACGCTATGAAATTTGCATAATTAACATATACTTAACATATGATTGATACAATTTATACACACTTCTTGATGCCATAGACTGGTACATATAATCAACAAGCGGTTCTAAAGGTCTGACTACACTTTTTATCCTAGCTTCTGCAGCAGACGACTTTTTAAAATGATTGTGGCAAAGGGACAAATTGCCCACAATGAGCAATTTCTTATTTTGCCACAATGGTTCGAACTTCTTTCAATAATTGTTTCTTTCATGTGTAGAGAGTTTCCATATACATGTATTTTGGCGTTAATGCTTTCATAGTCGTCTGCTGCATAATAGTTTTCTTTCCCTCTCCCTCATATAGACGCTTTCTGACGCCTCTGCAGCAGACGGCTTTTTGAAAACATAGTGACAAAAGAAGAAATTGCACAACACGTGCAATTTCTCCTTTTGCCACGTCGTTTTTCACTTTTTGTCATAGGTTATCCATTCAATTATGGAGATTTTCTATGTTTTGCCAAAAGACGTTGAAAGTCGTCTGCTGCATAATTGTCGTATGAGGAAAAGGGTTAAAGAACATCATGAAATTGACAATCTGAGCGGAACGTGATTGGATCGTGATTGGAACGTTTTAAGAGCGGAACTGAATTTTGCGCTCTGAACGAAACAATCATAATGAAATGAAAACATCCAATCACATAAACGCTTCGCTCATTGAGCGATTGCAACAATTAACTCAATAATTATTTTACGAAACTACTTTTGATCTAAAAAAAAAAGCGTTCGCAGTGAGCGTAATAAAGCGATCAATTTGATCGGAACGGGAAAAAGCAATCACACTGATTTGAACGACTGAACGCTTTAAGAGCGGATTGGAACGTGAGCGGAGCGGAACTAAACGGAACGGAGCGGAGCGTGAACGGTAAATGTGTCCATTTCACGATGTTCTTAACTGTAAATAATTATACGGTCGGTGTATGTCTAAAACAGCATGCTTACCAACCTTTTCTTATTCTCAAGGGGAGTTTCATGATCTCAAAGTGTGAGATTGGGGTTTGAAGGGGGAGATTTTCAGTGCGATGAATTTAACAGAAGAAATTTTCACGATAGAGCGGAATTTAGATAACTATGCAGGAGACAATACTTTCAATATTTATAGGAAAAGAATAAAATAGACACATTTTGAGAATGTTTTCTATTTAACAGAATATTTTCAACAGTATGTTAGCATTTAAATAATATTTTGGCATGTTTTTTCAAATTCATGCATTGATATTAAAAAAAAAACTTTAATTGTGGTTATCTAGAAAATCAAGCAAGTTGTCTGTTGTGTCAATGACTTTTCATATTGCATCCAAGAAAGAAAAATCTTAACCACATTTAAATTAGACCTACTTTTGAATGAAATAATGAGTACCAATGGAATCTTTTTTAATCTAATGACACAAGGAGAAATCATTTATTTGACAGACACACATTGTTTTGAACTTGTTGAAAGAAAGGCCTTTAGTAGCATTACTGATAATTTATACAATCTCAATTAAAACCAGACCTAAACTTCGCTCGATCATATAGAGATTTGATGACAATCCCATACAGTTCGCCTCAGATTGACCTTTGAGTTATCCAATGAAATTGTCGCTTTCCAAATCGTTCGATATAAAACAGGTTAGATAACCCATTTAAATAAACTGCTCGCCAAATGGCATTAATGCCGAGCGCGAGGGTAAACAACGTCAACAAATAACATATCAATACACGATCAAGAGAAGCGGTGATTGTCGAGTTCTCCGATTATAAAGCACAGGCAGAAAACCCGAGCACGGGTTCATGAGTATTTTAAGTGTCTATAGGGTCAATGCCAGACCATCTTTATGTGTTGTAGTCAGTTCCACAAATTTCATATCAGTAGATCTATTTTCTCCCTTTGATAATTAGTCCTTTATTAGTCGCCGGGCAGAAGCCCGCGACTTCTATTTTTAATAGGTTTTCTGAAATCACATGGGAGGGGGGATTATTATTAGAAAGAAACACATTTAGATGTCTTGAACATATTACAATTGTGTTTGTTTAAAAACACTAAGTAATGACACATCTAAAATGAAATAAATATTCCGATGTTTTAGGCATTTACAGTTTCTTTATTCTGACTCTCATTTGTGTTTTTTGTCTTATTTACGAAGACACAAGAGGTCCCTGCTAGACTTGCTGCAGACCGTTATGTGTCAATATCGAGATAAATATCACGTCGAATTCTCCTTTTAATAGCAAGTTTAACTTACTAAATGTTGTTTTCATGTTCAAAGAGATGTCTTGATTTGTGTAGAATTCATTTAATAATGTTAATCCATGAATATCTAAAGTAGGAACTGTTTCTAAGTTAAATATAGACCCTATTCCGTTGTGTAGTTTCGTGACCTTTAACATCGATTTTCGCGCATGCGCATTTCGATATGAAAAAGCGAGTGATATTATTTTATTTTAGATAAGTACAAGACGAATGTTTGACGCAAAGAGTCAAAGAGAAGCCGCAATATTTCGTTGTAGATGTAGAAATAAGAAAAAAAGAACATTTTAAATCCACAAACAATAGAACAATTTAAACTGTAGACGGTAATGCTGATATATTTCTCCTTTTGAAGACTTTTGTTTACTTCAAATTACCTCCCTTTAAGCAATACCAGGATATTTACCTTGTGATTCAAATAAGATTGACAAACATTGAAATTATATGAATGAATACTATTATTTAAATAAGTAACAACAGTAAAATTAAATTTAAGCCAAGATAAATGTGTACACATTTCGTTAATTTTTTATAGATACCCTAATGTATAGGTATGAATATAAAATTTATAAGCAAATGTTTTCATTTCAACGTTTCTAATGTTTGTATAGACTAATGAAAGTCAAGAATACATAAATAAATCAATGCAGTCTTTTCCGGCGACATTGATGCCTTGCATCAACTTTCTCTTGTTTCTTCTTTTTAAACAATTATATTATATGTATTTATGTGGTATGTTGCCCGATATTTTCCCCCACATAAAGACTTTTTCTGACGCATCTTCAACAGACGACTTTTGAAAATATTCTGTCAAAAGAAGACATTTTTAATAATGAACAATTTCTTTTTTTGGTCAAAGTGTTTTCAATAAATAACATTTTAGTTTATAGAGATATTCCTAATGTTTGCTTAGATTATTTCACTGTCGTCCGCTGCAGATTTGTTATATGTTGGAAAGGGTTAATGAAAAAGAAATAAAAAAAATTGAGACATCCCACCAGACAAACCAACATTATGGTCTCTGCGTAATATATCGATCCAGATCAGCCTGCGCAGTCCGGGCAGGCTAATCCATCCCGATGAATTCCTTCTTAGGGGAATAGAGGTATAGAGTAATGATTCTAGAAACAGAAAATCCACAGTAGGCGAAACGTGTCCTGCCGGATTAGCCTGCGACGCATGCTTAGGCTGATACGGGTCGATACTTTGTGCAGACTCCACACTGTTGGTTTTCTCGCGGAACGGCTCATATTTGTTATTCACTAACCTCAATTGGTTGTGTTTTTGTACACAATCTTCTACGAATTGACCGGTTGACTTTTGCGTTTCTTTTTTCTCCTGTGGTGCTTCTTTCTTCACCTGTGGTGGTTCTTTTTTCTCCGCAGTTTTCACTGCTGGTTGTTTTGCCTCTGCGCCTGCGTTATTCGCCGGTGGCTGTGTTTCTTCTTGTGTTGTATTATTTTCCGAGTCTTGGGCCGAAGCCGACGAACTGCCACAACCCATTGTCAAAGCAAGGTTCTTATAAGTCTAAAAGAATAGACCTGTATGTGGTGCTTGTCTATAAGAAAAAACGTATACAAATTATTAATGTTTGGTTTATTTTACTTCAATTGTGAGAACAATTTCTTACAACTTATATTAATCTCTCTCGACGTCCGATTCCTGGATACTCAACAATTGCTCGGTTACATTGACACCACTCTCTCGCGAATCGAACCCGGAACGTTAAGTTTACGAGGTCTTTCCAAAGACTTCAAAACTGGTAGTGATGGCTTTCAATTATTGGCGCTCATCAGGATTACGACTTACACAGGAAAACGCTGTGATATAATGATGAGTCGTCTCGCGAGAAAACCAATATTGTGAACTCTGCGTAAAGTATAGACCCGGATCAGC
The DNA here is from genome assembly GCA_031761405.1 of Serripes groenlandicus. Taxonomy (NCBI): domain Eukaryota; kingdom Metazoa; phylum Mollusca; class Bivalvia; order Cardiida; family Cardiidae; genus Serripes; species Serripes groenlandicus. The sequence goes on along the minus strand of JASEVX010000013.1, from coordinate 52,058,993 downwards.
CTAGGCATGCCGCACAGGCTCACCCGGATAGACATTTTTCGCCTCCTGTGGATTTTCTGTTTCAGAAATCATCACTCTATACCTCTATCCCCCTGAGACGGAATGTGTCGGCCCGGACAGCGCAGGCTGAGCTGGTCGATACATTACGCAGATGCCATTATGTTGGTTTTCTTGCGGGACGGCTGATATGTTGAAAGCGTTGTAAAGCACAATGCAAAGAAATGAAAGAAAACAAACAAAGAAATCGTGTGGGGGGGGGGGGGGGGGGAATCTGTAGCATTTGAAAGATCGAAAATAGGAGTTAACCCTTTCCCTCATATAGACGCTTTCTGACGGCTCTGTAGCAGACGGCTTTTTGAAAACATAGAAACAAAAGAAGAAATTGCTCAAAACGAGCAATTTCTCCTTTTGCCACAATGTTTTCCACTTAGTCATAGGTTATCTATTCAATTATACAGATTTTTCTATTTTTTGACAAAATATGTTCAAAGACGTCTGCTGCAAATTTGTCTTATGAGGGAAAGGGTTAAATGTAGTGTAGAGTTGAACGTAGCTTGTGAACTGGATAAATAGCTTACCAGTACTACTGGTCCATTTAACATGTCACCTTCGAGACATGCGTTTTGCTAACCCCTTAATCTTGATCGCCTAAAAAGGGCAGCCATAACTACCAGTTTAAAAGTCTTTGGTATGACCCTTATCGGGGATCGAACCCGCGACCTCCCGCACCCAAGGCGGACGCTCTACCACTACACCGCCGAGGCGTTTTAGCTGTCTTTACGAGGAAAAGGGTAAGTGCATTCAGAAATGTTTAAAAATCGGTTTTGAGTGTTTGTGTATACAAATCTGCTTAAAACCCGTAAACACTTAAAAACATTCTTAAATCTGCCAAATAATGAATGATAGATATTAGATAGACGTGTATAAGTTTAGCCTTTTATAAAAAAAAATATATATTTGTTTGTCATACGACAAAAATAGTCTGAATTTAATTGATAATGTTGTAGGTCAATATTGACCTTTGAAACCCTTACCTTTAACGCTTTCCCACGTACAACAAATCTGCATCAGACGATTTTGAAAATATCTTGGCAAAAATATGATCAACCTATATGAATTAAAGTTGAAACATTGTAACAAATGGGGAAATTACTCATTATGAGAAATTTCTCCTTTTGCCACAATGTTTTCAAAAGTCGTCTGCTGCAGAGGCTCCCAAAAGCGTCTATATGCGAAGGGAAAGGTTAAAGAAATAGTATAGTGTTGATATAAGCTGGATTTAGTACAATTGCCGGTGCAATGAAAGCAGTAAGTATCATAGCAATACAATACATAACTATTAAGGCCACGTTACACGATAGCCCTCCCTCCCGGGATGTGCGAGCAGGAGGCCTCCCGATCAGCCTGCACCTCTGTGCAGACAGATATGGATCTTTCCTGTTCGACATATCAAGTAATACAAACATCGTTAAAGACTCCCGTGAAGGGTTATGACAAAAACTAGACTCTGCAAGTACAGTCAAACCTGTACTGAAGACCACCTTTGTTTAAATCCTCCTGTGAAGTGTTATGACAAAAACTAGACTCTACAAGTAAACTCCAACCTGTACTAAAGACCACCTTTGTTTAAAGCCTCCCGTGAAGGGTTATGACAAAAACTAGACTCTACAAGTAAAGTCAAACCTGTACTTACGACCACCTGCGTATAGCAACGACACTTACATTTCACAATGACTAATTTTCTGCATAAATGTAACTGTAGTTAAAGACCACCTGTGAACAAAGACCAGATTGTTTTTCTCCCAATGGGTGGTCTTTAAACACAGGTTGGACTGTATGTTATTTAAGAAATAAACCACGGTTTTTGATAGTTCATTTCGATTCTAACATGACCCGACACCTTAACAAAGGGAAGTAAATGTTTTCCATTGGTTATTGACGAATAATCAACGGTTATTTTCTTCGCTAGAGACAAGGAAAACAACGTCATTTTAGAATTGATCGTAAATACTCTTTATGTCGATACCTCCGACGGTCGGGTATAGTCGTATCGTGATCCAGTATTATGTGATACTTTAACGTGTTTGTTTGTATGGCCTTCAACAAGTTTTCAATTATATCTCGGCGTTTCTAGGGTAAGTTACGAGTACTAATGGTCCATTTATCCTGACACCAGCGAGTCAGTCGTAAAGCTTTACCTCCAATATTGAGCGCATCGGCGGGAAAGCCACTGCTATCATTTTTAAAGATAATTGCCGTGGATGTGACCTGGCAGGGTATCGAGCCAGCGGTCTCCCGCACCGAGGCGGACGCCCCATTACTTCACCAACGAGGCGAATTTTATTCCACTTCACTACCGCGCCAGTCCATGTGGAATGTAAAATGATTTATTTTGATATATTTGGAAATGTCAAGTATCACAGATCGAATTCTTATATTTGTAACCCCCCCCCCCCCCCCCCCCCTCCCATGAGTCTCGTGTAACGGTCCAGGGGTCCCTAGATAAGAAGGTGTAGACAATTCTTTGTCAGTCATCATCTTAATAACTCTTTCCCACTTGTAGACGCTTTTTTACGCCTCTGAAACAGACGGCTTTTTAAAAACATAGTGACAAAAGAAGAAATTGCTCAATAACGAGCAATTTCTTCTTTTGCCACAATGTTTTCCACTTTTAGTCATAGGTTATCCATTCAATTATAGAGATTATCTATTTTTTGACAAAATCTGTTCAAAGTCGTCTGCTGCAGAATTGTTGTATGAGGGAAAGGGTTAATAACTCTCTCCCACTTGTAGACGCGTTGTAAAGCGTTTACAGCAGACGACTATTGAAATGAAAACATTGAGGAAAAATGAGAAATTGATCCTAATGAGGAAATTCTCCACAATGTTTTCAACCTATATTCGGTAAAACAAAAACCACACAATTCAAACAGATGTTCATTGTTTTATCTAGATGTGTTCAAGGTCGCCTGCTGCAGATTTACTCTATGTCGCAGAGGGTTAAGACATTTAAACCTTTAGTATGGGTATTCTATCTAGATGTGTTCAAGGTCGCCTGCTGCAGATTTACTCTATGTCGCAGAGGGTTAAGACATTTAAACCTTTAGTATGGGTATTCTATCTAGATGTGTTCAAGGTCGCCTGCTGCAGATTTACTCTATGTCGCAGAGGATTTAGACATTTACACCTTTAGTACGGGTATTCTATCTAGATGTGTTCAAGGTCGCCTGCTGCAGATTTACTCTATGTCGCAGAGGATTAAGACATTTAAACCTTTAGTATGGGTATTCTATCTAGATGTGTTCAAGGTCGCCTGCTGCAGATTTACTCTATGTCGCAGAGGGTTAAGACATTTAAACCATTAGTATGGGTATTCTATCTAGATGTGTTCAAGGTCGCCTGCTGCAGATTTACTCTATGTCGCAGAGGATTTAGACATTTACACCTTTAGTATGGGTATTCTATCTAGATGTGTTCAAGGTCGCCTGCTGCAGATTTACTCTATGTCGCAGAGAGTTAAGACATTTACACCATTAGTATGGGTATTCTATCTAGATGTGTTCAAGGTCGCCTGCTGCAGATTTACTCTATGTCGCAGAGGATTAAGACATTTAAACCTTTAGTACGGGTATTCTATCTAGATGTGTTCAAGGTCGCCTGCTGCAGATTTACTCTATGTCGCAGAGAGTTAAGACATTTACACCTTTAGTATGGGTATTCTATCTAGATGTGTTCAAGGTCGCCTGCTGCAGATTTACTCTATGTCGCAGAGGATTAAGACATTTAAACCTTTAGTACGGGTATTCTATCTAGATGTGTTCAAGGTCGCCTGCTGCAGATTTACTCTATGTCGCAGAGAGTTAAGACATTTACACCTTTAGTATGGGTATTCTATCTAGATGTGTTCAAGGTCGCCTGCTGCAGATTTACTCTATGTCGCAGAGGATTTAGACATTTAAACCTTTAGTACGGGTATTCTATCTAGATGTGTTCAAGGTCGCCTGCTGCAGATTTACTCTATGTCGCAGAGGATTAAGACATTTAAACCTTTAGTATGGGTATTCTATCTAGATGTGTTCAAGGTCGCCTGCTGTAGATTTACTCTATGTCGCAGAGGATTTAGACATTTAAACCTTTAGTACGGGTATTCTATCTAGATGTGTTCAAGGTCGCCTGCTGCAGATTTACTCTATGTCGCAGAGAGTTAAGACATTTACACCTTTAGTATGGGTATTCTATCTAGATGTGTTCAAGGTCGCCTGCTGCAGATTTACTCTATGTCGCAGAGGATTTAGACATTTAAACCTTTAGTACGGGTATCCTATCTAGATGTGTTCAAGGTCGCCTGCTGCAGATTTACTCTATGTCGCAGAGGATTTAGACATTTAAACCTTTAGTATGGGTATTCTATCTAGATGTGTTCAAGGTCGCCTGCTGTAGATTTACTGTATGTCGCAGAGGATTAAGACATTTAAACCATTAGTATGGGTATTCTATCTAGATGTGTTCAAGGTCGCCTGCTGTAGATTTACTGTATGTCGCAGAGGATTAAGACATTTAAACCTTTAGTATGGGTATTCTATCTAGATGTGTTCAAGGTCGCCTGCTGCAGATTTACTCTATGTCGCAGAGGGTTAAGACATTTACACCTTTAGTATGGGTATTCAAAAGAATCGTCTGTTTGATTGCATTCATGGTGTGTTTTATGTCACTTTAATTGTGTTTTGTGTCACTTGAATTGTGTTTTATGTCACTTTAATTGTGTTTTGTGTCACTTGAATTGTGTTTTATGTCACTTTAATTGTGTTTTGTGTCACTTGAATTGTGTTTTATGTCACTTTAATTGTGTTTTGTGTCACTTGAATTGTGTTTTATGTCACTTTAATTGTGTTTTGTGTCACTTGAATTGTGTTTCGTGTCACTATAATTGTGTTTTGTGTCACTTGAATTGTGTTTTGTGTCACTTTAATTGTGTTTTGTGTCACTTGAATTGTGTTTTATGTCACTTTAATTGTGTTTTGTGTCACTTGAATGGTGTTTTGTGTCACTTGAATTGTGTTTTTGTGTCACTTTAATTGTGTTTTATGTCACTTTAATTGTGTTTTATGTCACTTTAATTGTGTTTTGTGTCACTTGAATTGTGTTTTTGTGTCACTTGAATTGTGTTTTGTGTCACTTTGATAGTGTTTTATGTCACTTTAATTGTGTTTTGTGTCACTTTAATTGTGTTTTGTGTCACTTTAATTGTGTTTTATGTCACTTTAATTGTGTTTTGTGTCACTTTAATTGTGTTTGTTTTGTGTCACTTTAATTGTGTTTTATGTCACTTTAATTGTGTTTTGTTTTACTTTAATTGTATTTTGTGTCACTTGAATTGTGTTTTGTGTCACTTGAATTGTGTTTTTATGTCGCTTTCAAAAGTATATTAATTCATGGGATTACTATCGGTATGTTTATCCCAATAACGGCTCATAACTTAACCCTTTCCCTCATATAGACGCTTTTTGATGCCTCTGCAGCAGACGGCTTTTTTGAAAACATAGTGACAAAAGAAGAAATTGCACAAAACGTGCAATTTCTCCTTTTGCCACAATGTTTTCCACTTTTGGTCATAGGTTATCCATTCAATTATAGAGATTTTCTAGTTTTAGACAAAAAACGTTCAAAGTCGTCTGCTGCAAAATTGCCGTATGTGAGAAAGGGTTAACCCTTTCGCACCTGCATACGCATTTTGACGCGATAGCAGCAGCCGACGTTTGTAAAACATTGTGTTGAAGACGAATGACGCATGTCGCATTGACTTTTGTCAATCCTAGGAAAGAAAGTTGGCCGAGCCGGGATTCGAACTCACAACCCCAGGATTGACAGCCCGCGTCGCTACCGACTGAGCTACCGGGGCTCGGCTTGTATGTGGGAAAGGGTTAATAATAATATTATTCCCGCAATACTGAGTGTCAAGGTACCAGCCAACATTTTTTCTACTATTCTTAACCTGCAGACTCATTTTAACGCATCTGCAGCAGATTATGTGTTTTAAAATAATACTGGTCTGAGCGTCCGCCTTGGGAGCGAGAGACCAGGGTTGGATCCCCGGTCGGGTCATACTGAGGACTTTAAACAAATGGTAGTAATGGCTTCCCTCCTTAGCGCTCAGTGTTGCGCGTAAACCGACTGATGTATTAATGTCAGGATAAATGATACCGGTAATACTGGTAAGTTACCCAGGAAACGCCGTGAGTTAACTGAAATACTATTAAAAGCGGCGTAAAACATCCCGCGAGAAACCAATATTGTGGACTCTGCGTAAAGTATCGACCCAGATCAGCCTGAGCATGCCGCACAGGCTTAGACGGTCAGACACTTTTCGCCTCCTGTGGATTTTCTGTTTCAGGAATCATTACTCTATACCTCTATCCCCCTGAGACGGAATGTATCGGCCCGGATCAGTCTGCGCGGACTGCGCAGGCTGATCTGGGCCGAAAAATTACGAAGAGGCCATAGTGTTGGTTTTCTCGCGGGACGGCTCAAATAATCAGTCTGAAGTCTACATTACTTCAAAATTCAAATTAAGAAGCGGAACTCTTATTAAGTCATCTACAGAGATTTTCTCCCATTTAACCAATATGTTTTCAAAAGTGTCTGCTACTGATTGATCGTATGTGGAAAAGGGTTGATCTATTTTGAATAATTGGACACCTTCGATATCAACATTAATGGTCCTACTATAGATTGCTTTTAAAATTTATATTTTTTTGTTTTTGATCTCGCAATAGATCTCACCCGTGTGTTGGCTATATTTGTCTTGGTAAACATATTTAAATTATTGAAGTTGAGTTTCATTTTTTTTTTATGAATGGAGCTCTATATCTGTCTTGATAAAAAAAATATTTCCTTTATTGAAGATGAGTTTCATTTCTTTTTCGAATGTCCAACCTGTGACGACATAAATACATTTATTTTAGTGAATTCTGGGTCAACAGCAGGATTTAAGACAGATTTTATAGAAAATTAAATACAAATGAGCCGTCCCGCGAGAAACCAACATTGTGGACTCTGCGTAAAGTATCGACCCGGATCAGCCTAAGCATGCCGCGCAGTCTTAGACGGTCAGACACTTTTCGCCTCCTGTGGATTTTCTGTTTCAGGAATCGCTACTCTATCTATCCCCCTTTAGACGGAATGTGTCGGCCGGATCAGTCTGCGCGGACTGCGCATGCTGATCTAGATCGGAACATTACGCAGAGGCCATAATGTTGGTTTTCTCGCGGGACGGCTCAAATAATCAGTCTGAAGTCTACTATATTGCAAAATTCCTTCAGAGCGCATTCAAATTAAGAAGCGAAAATCTTTTTAAATCTTAATGATTGTCAGTGATATAATATATTTCGTCACTTTGTGTTGTATATAAACTATGTATACATTATGCTTTAGTGTGGTCCTAAATTACGAAATATTTATTTATTTATTGGGGTTTTACGCCGCTTTCAACAATATTTCAGTTATATCACGGCGACAGTTCACTTATTCATGATCCCTGGGTAAACAAACCAGTACTAGGCTAGACAATGTGCCTTGCCCCCAAGGGCACTCCACCATGACCGAAGTGCCGCGACCGGGGATCGAACCCGGGACACCCGGTTTCGAAATCCCCGACGCTAACCACTCGACCACAGCGGATTCCAAAAATTACGAATTAACCCTCTCCAATCGACGACGACAACTTTGAACACATCTCAGCAAAAATAGAAAATATCTACTACTGAAAGTATAATTTTTTTTTTTAAAAAGAGTTGGAAACGTTGTGGCAAATGGAGAAATTGCTCATAATAAGCAAATTCTCCGTTTGCAACAGTGGTTTCAAAAAAAGTCGTCTACTGCTGGTGCGTCAGAAAGCTGTCTGTAAGTGGGGAAAGGGTAAACTATCTTGTATCTCGGTATCCTGGTAATCTATTTAACCCTTTCCCACCTGTAGACGCATTATCCCGGTAATCTATTTAACCCTTTCCCACCTGTAGACGCATTATCCCGGTAATCTATTTAACCCTTTCCCACCTGTAGACGCATTATCCTGGTAATCTATTTAACCCTTTCCCACCTGTAGACGCATTATCCTGGTAATCTATTTAACCCTTTCCCACCTGTAGACGCATCATCCCGGTAATCTATTTAACCATTTCCCACCTGTAGACGCATTATCCCGGTAATCTATTTAACCCTTTCCCACCTGTAGACGCATTATCCCGGTAATCTATTTAACCCTTTCCCACCTGTAGACGCATTATCCTGGTAATCTATTTAACCCTTTCCCACCTGTAGACGCATTATCCCGGTAATCTATTTAACCCTTTCCCACCTGTAGACGCATTATCCCGGTAATCTATTTAACCCTTTCCCACCTGTAGACGCATTATCCTGGTATCTATTTAACCCTTTCCCACCTGTAGACGCATTATCCTGGTAATCTATTTAACCCTTTCCCACCTGTAGACGCATTATCCTGGTAATCTATTTAACCCTTTCCCACCTGTAGACGCATTTTGACGCATCTGCAGCAGAACGACTTTTGAAAACATTGTGACAAAAGGAGAAATTGCTCAAAACGAGCAATTTCTCCTTTTGCCACAATGTTTTTCAACTCGTTTTGATGCTAAAACCTTTTTTTTATGAAGTTTTTCTCCTTTTTACACAAAGGTTTTAGCTTTTTTTAGTAATTATGTCTACAATTATAGAGATTTTCAATACGTTTTAGTAGATATTTTTAAAGTCGTCTACTACAGATTTGTTTCTTGCGGAAAATTGTTAAATAAAAAACTCTTCCGGCCTGATACAGACGACTTCTGACGTCGCGGCAACAGACGATTTGAAAACATTTAGGGGTAAATGAGAAAAAGTTAAACCCTTTCCCACATACAGCAAATCTGCAGCAGACGATTTTTTTTTAAACATCTAGGTAAAAACAAGGAAAATCCCCATAAATGATGAAGGTATAATTACTGAAAAAAAGTTGAAAAACATTGTGACAAAAGGAGAAATTGCTCCTTATGTTTTCAAAGATCGTCTGCAGTCAAAATGCGTCTATAGGTGGGAAATGGTAAATTAAAGAAACAGCCATTCTTCTGTAATCACTGTCTTCAGCTCATTAGCAAAATTATATCTCAAATAGGCTGAAATGTTGCCAGAAAGTCACATCGGGTAAAAGTTCACTACAAGATACATAAATAAGAAAACTAACTACAAAATACACATATAAGAAAACTAACTACAAAATACACATATAAGAAAACTAACTACAAAATACACATATAAGAAAACTAACTACAAAATACACATATGAGAAAAATAACTACAAGATATATAAATAAGAAAACTAACTACAAAATACACATATAAGAAAACTAACTACAAAATACACATATAAGTAAGCTAACTACAAAATACACATATAAGAAAACTAACTACAAGATACATAAATAAGAAAATTTACTACAAGATACGTAAATAAGAAAACTAACTACAAGATACATAAATAAGAAAACTAACTACAAGATACATAAATAAGAAAATTCACTACAAGATACATAAATAAGAAAACTAACTACAAGATACATACATAAGAAAACTAACTACAAGATACATAAATAAGAAAACTAACTACAAGATATATAAATAAGAAAACTAACTACAAGATACATAAATAAGAAAACTAACTACAAGATACATAAATAAGAAAACTAAATACAAAATACACATATAAGAAAACTAACTACAAGATACATAAATAAGAAAACTAACTACAAGATACATAAATAAGAAAACTAACTACAAGATACACATATAAGAAAACTAACTACAAAATACACATATAAGTAAGCTAACTACAAAATACACATATAAGTAAACTAACTACAAAATACACATATAAGAAAACTAACTACAAGATACACATATAAGAAAACTAACTACAAGATACATAAATAAGAAAACTAACTACAAAATACACATATAAGAAAACTAACTACAAAATACACATATAAGAAAACTAACTACAAAATACACATATAAGTAAGCTAACTACAAAATACACATATAAGAAAACTAACTACAATATACACATATAAGAAAACTAACTACAAGATACATAAATAAGAAAACTAACTACAAGATACATAAATAAGAAAACTAACTACAAAATACACATATAAGAAAACTAACTACAAAATACACATATAAGAAAACTAACTACAAAATACACATATAAGTAAGCTAACTACAAAATTCACATATAAGAAAACTAACTACAAAATACACATATAAGAAAACTAACTACAAGATACATAAATAAGAAAACTAACTACAAGATACATAAATAAGAAAACTAACTACAAAATACATAAATAAGAAAACTAACTACAAAATACACATATATGAAAACTAACTACAAAATACACATATAAGAAAACTAACTACAAGATACATAAATAAGAAAACTAACTACAAGATATATAAATAAGAAAACTAACTACAAGATACATACATAAGAAAACTAACTACAAAATACACATATAAGAAAACTAACTACAAAATACACATATAAGAAAACTAACTACAAGATACATAAATAAGAAAACTAACTACAAGATACATAAATAAGAAAACTAACTACAAAATACATAAATAAGAAAACTAACTACAAGATACACATATAAGAAAACTAACTACAAGATACATAAAAAAGAAAACTAACTACAAAATACACATATGAGAAAACTAACTACAAAATACACATATAAGAAAACTAACTACAAAATACACATATAAGAAAACTAACTACATAATACACATATAAGTAAGCTAACTACAAAATACACATATAAGAAAACTAACTACAAGATACATAAATAAGAAAATTCACTACAAGATACATAAATAAGAAAACTAACTACAAGATACATAAATAAGAAAACTAACTACAAGATACATAAATAAGAAAATTCACTACAAGATACATAAATAAGAAAACTAACTACAAGATACATAAATAAGAAAACTAACTACAAGATACATAAATAAGAAAACTAACTACAAGATACATAAATAAGAAAACTAACTACAAGATACACATATAAGAAAACTAACTACAAAATACACATATAAGTAAGCTAACTACAAAATACACATATAAGTAAACTAACTACAAAATACACATATAAGAAAACTAACTACAATATACACATATAAGAAAACTAACTACAAGATACATAAATAAGAAAACTAACTACAAAATACACATATAAGAAAACTAACTACAAAATACACATATAAGAAAACTAACTACAAAATACACATATAAGTAAGCTAACTACAAAATACACATATAAGAAAACTAACTACAAAATACACATACAAGAAAACTAACTACAAGATACATAAATAAGAAAACTAACTACAAGATACATAAATAAGAAAACTAACTACAAAATACACATATAAGAAAACTAACTACAAAATACACATATAAGAAAACTAACTACAAAATACACATATAAGTAAGCTAACTACAAAATACACATATAAGAAAACTAACTACAAAATACACATATAAGAAAACTAACTACAAGATACATAAATAAGAAAACTAACTACAAGATACATAAATAAGAAAACTAACTACAAAATACATAAATAAGAAAACTAACTACAAAATACACATATATGAAAACTAACTACAAAATACACATATAAGAAAACTAACTACAATATACATAAATAAGAAAACTAACTACAAGATACATAAATAAGAAAACTAACTACAAGATACATACATAAGAAAACTAACTACAAAATACACATATAAGAAAACTAACTACAAAATACACATATAAGAAAACTAACTACAAGATACATAAATAAGAAAACTAACTACAAGATACATAAATAAGAAAACTAACTACAAAATACACATATAAGAAAACAAACTACAAGATACATAAATAAGAAAACTAACTACAAAATACACATATAAGAAAACTAACTACAAAATACACATATAAGAAAACTAACTACAAGAGACATAAAAAAGAAAACTAACTACAAAATACACATATGAGAAAACTAACTACAAAATACACATATAAGAAAACTAACTACAAAATACACATATAAGAAAACTAACTACAAAATACACATATAAGTAAGCTAACTACAAAATACACATATAAGAAAACTAACGACAAAATACACATATAAGAAAACTAACGACAACATACACATACAAGAAAACTAATTAAAAAATACACATATAAGAAAACTAACTACAAAATACACATATAATAAAACTAACTACAAAATACACATATAAGTAAGCTTACTACAAAATACACATATAAGTAAACTTACTACAAAGTACACATATAAGTAAACTTACTACAAAAAACACATATATCTTTGTTTTCAGAAACTTAAAACATATTCGTCTTAGAAAGTCATTTTATTTTTTTTTAAATGTCTTACCTGTTTCTAGAGAAATACGGGAGAGTAGAAATATTCCGACTGTTTGTATCAACTTAAAACTCCAATAAAACCAATCATACCGAATTAGGCAGGTTATTTCTTGTATTACCCGGGAATTCACCCGTGACATTAAAGGTCTACTCGGTCTTTACCCTTGTTTGTGTCTTTTTAATCCTTTCTCAAATGCAGTTGACTTTTGAAAACAATGTGATAAAAAGGAGAAATTACTTATAATGATTACTATTTTTTTTCTGCAAAAGATTGTTTTCAGCTCTTTACAAGCATTTTACTTAAATTATTTTAAGATTTTATACTTTTGACTAGATGTTTTCACTGTCTCTATTGCAGATTATTTGTTTGTGGGAAAGGGTGAATTAACCCTTCCCCACCTATAGACGCATTTTGACGCATCTGCAGCAGACGACTTTTGAAAACATCGTGACAAAAGGAGAAATTGCTCAAACGAGCAATTTCTCCTTTTGCCACAATGTTTTTGACTCTTTTTAATGATAAAACCCTTTTCTATAAAGATTTTTCATATTTTTGTCAAAATATTTTCGTCTGCTGCAGATTTGTCGTATGTGGGAAAGGGTAAATTAAAATGCTTATAACGTGGTCACGACCTAATCCTCGAAATACCGACTTATAACTATATATAGCCACGTGACATGAAACCCGATCTTCGGGTCTTTTCGACACGCGTGCAGTATGATCCGAGTCTTCCCTATACTCCAAGTCAAGCCCCGGTAGTTCATTATGTCAAGCCAATACAGGTATTGAGTAATGATTCATGAAACAGAAAATCCACCGGAGGCGAAAAGTGTCTGCCCTGATTAGTATGCGCGGCATGCTTGAAGCTGATCCGGATCGATACATTACGCAGAGTCCAAACTGTTGGTTTTCTCGTGGAACGGCTCATATATATATTGTATGGAATATGTATTAATTCAGATTATTTATTAATTCAAATCTACAATTAAATAGATAGATGAATCAATTCAAGAAAAGAAAAAAAGTATAATAGATCATTTGTTATCACGTGATAGGTGTTTACTTAGAGAAAGCACCGTATTATTATTGCTATAGACATAATCATTTTGAATTTGAAAATTATAATTTAATACAGTCTTAACCCTTTCCCACCTTCAACACATCTGCAGCAGACGACTTTGAAAAAAATCTGAGCAACACTGGAAAACATCTTAAAAAGAAAGTGACAGATAAGAGTTGAATACACCGTGGAAAATAGAAAAAAATGCTCATTATGAGTAATTTCCTCTTTTCCCACGATGTTTTTTTTTAAATTCGTCTGATACAGAGGCATCAGAATACAGAATAGTTTACTAGACTTTAGCATAACATAGCTAAGCCTCATACTAATAATAGTATCATGTGCTAGCATGCAAATACAAAGTTGTGATTAATAACAAAAATGGAAAATAATGCAGAACTATCCTAATACGCTCGCACGCACTCACGCACGCACTCACTTACGCACACAGACTTACGAGCACACACTCACGCACGCACTCACTTACGCACACAGACTTACGAGCACACACTCACGCACGCACTCACTTACTTACACACACTTACGAGCACACACTCACGCACGCACTCACTTACGCACAACACGCAAACACAACAACTATAACGTCAACGTATTAAAGTTAATACGAGAGTGGTGATTTAAGAGTATTTATGATTTTAGTTTCTGAGCACATATATCGCATATTTTGCTAAGTTATTTAAAGATTTAACTTTCTCACATTAGGATAAGCCCACTAAATGTATACATGCTTGGTCTCGTATATCAGAAAAAACGTAATCAGATGGGAAAGGGTTAAAAGCGTATTAATTAACCCTTAACCCTTTCCCTCATATACACGCTATCTGATGCCTTTACAGTAGACGGCTTTTTGAAAACATAGTGACAAAAGAAGAAATTGCTCAAAACGAGCAATTTCTCCTTTTGCCACAATGTTTTCCACTTTTAGTCTTCGGTTATCCATTCAATTATAGAGATTTTCTATGTTTTTGACAAAATTTGTTTAAAGTCGTCTGCTGCAGAATTGTCGTATGAGGGAAAAGGGTTAAGTCCTTAACGATTCTATTGTGTTTCTTTTAGACCAGAACAAACAATCGTGACAAACTTTTATTGGTTCTCCCTTAGCCATATTGTAGTGTATTGTATGATTATTGTATGGGACATAGGGTACCAGTTTAATTTAGTAGTAAACGTATCCGACATGAATGGGGGTGTTTATAACGCCGTCCTAGATTTCAACATATATCATGACATCAATAAACCGCGTCGGGAGAAATAGAGTATTTTACATACCCCAATCCCTTGTATGAACCTCAAACCCTATGTTGTGGGTACTCAAAAGAATCGTCTCATTGAGATAATTCTTTTGAGTACCCACCACATAGAGTTATGTTGAATATTTAGTGAGACATTTTTGGGAAAAGAGTACAGACTCTTGCAAGAGACAGACATGAATCAGAACTCCGAATCCTTGTATGAACTTCAAACCCTATA
Source organism: Serripes groenlandicus (assembly GCA_031761405.1). NCBI lineage: Eukaryota > Metazoa > Mollusca > Bivalvia > Cardiida > Cardiidae > Serripes > Serripes groenlandicus. Next base: position 52,043,941 of record JASEVX010000013.1, on the reverse strand, counting down.
TTGTGGGTACTCGAAAGAATCGTCTCATTGAGACAAATCTTTTGAGTACCCACCACATAGAGTTATGTTGAATATTTAGTGAGAGTTTTTTGGGTAAAGAGTACAGACTCTTGCAAGAGACAGACATGAATCAGAATCCTTGTATGAACCTCAAACCCTAGGTTGTGGGTACTCGAAAGAATCGTCTGAGTGAGACGATTATTTTGAGTACCCACAACATAGAGTTTTGTTGAATATTTAGTGAGATATTGTTGGGAAAAGAGTACAAGAGACATACTGTACATGAATCAGACTCTAGATAAAAAAAGTGTTTCACATACCCGAATCCCTTGTATGAACCTCAAACCCTATGTTGTGGGTACTCGAAAGAATCGTCTCAGTGAGAAGATTATTTTGAGTACTCACAACATAGAGTTATGTTGAATCATAAGAGAGATATTGTTGAGAAAAGAGTACAGACTCTTGCAAGAGACATACTGTACATGACTCAGAACTCTAGATAAGAAGAGTGTTTCACATACCCGAATCCCTTGTATGAACCTCAAACCCTATGTTGTGGGTACTCAAAAGAATCGTCTCAGTGAGACGATTCTTTTGAGTACTCACAACATAGAGTTTTGTTAAATCATAAGAGAGATACTGTTGGGAAAAGAGTACAGACTCTTGCAAGAAACAAACATGACTCAGAACTCTAGATAAGAAGAGTATTTTAGTATAAACTTATTTATTTTAAATCGATTGCGAAACAAGCTTTAAGCTTATATTAATCACTCTCGATGTCTGCTTCCTGGATACTTAACCAGTACTCGCGCCGATTGTGTGGAAAAATCCCAAAGTCAGGACCCGCTCATCACGGGACTCGAACCAGGGACCTTTGATGTGAGAGGCCGACGCTCTACCTCTGCACCACTGTCTTCCACAAAATCATAAGAGAGATATTGTTGAGAAAAGAGTACAGACTCTTGCAAGAGACATACTGTACATGACTCAGAACTCTAGATAAGAAGAGTATTTTACATACCCGAATCCCTTGTATGAACCTCAAACCCTTTGCTGTGGGTACTCAGTGAGACGATTATTTTGAGTACCCACAACATAGAGTTTTGTTGAATCTTTAGTGAGATATTGTTGGAAAAAGAGCAGTTTACTCCTCCTTATCTAGTCCCCTGCCAATGAATGTTCAGAATTCTGGAATTATTATTGAAAATAATGAGAATTGATTTGATCAACTGATTTCGAAAAGAAAATTTATTCTGTATGTTTGTTTCATTTGAGGTTTAACGCCGTTTTCAACAATGTTACAGTTATATCACGGCATAAAGAACACGTATGCATGACCCCTAGGTCACAAGACAGTACTATGATAAGGAAAATACGCCTGTCCAAGGGGGACTCCGTTCCTGAACGCCGCGAGAGGGGATCGAACCCGCGGAGCCCGGACCAAACTCCCAGATGCTTTCCTATCCGCCACGGCGGATTCCTTTCACGAGCAAATACTCGGATTCAATGTTTGGACATTATAATAGAAACAAGGTCCTATTTCGCCCAACGCGACATAAATGAAAAATTGACCGCGTCAACGGTATTCGGGGTCTGATTGCCTGTGCGAACAGTGAAGACCCAGATAAGCCTGTGCATTTTCACAGTCTCACCAGGGCATTCACAGTCAGGCTACATGTACCGCGGACCTAAATACAACTTTTGTCAAAACATATTTTGTTTGTTTGTTTTTATTTACCCTAGCCGTGCAGAATTAACTATTTGGCGAGCAGACACAGTTAAATACAAGGGAGTCCGCGTGCTATATCCTAGCTCTTTCCAAAAAGACCCCATTGGTTCTTTTACGTACCCGGTGTGTCATGTCCAAACATTAGAAGCATAATCCCACTTCTGTTAACGTCTATGTAACGTCAACTCTTTCCAACATACAACAAATCTGCAGCAGACGACTTTAAAAATCATACACGGAAAAAAAAATCCATTTAAATGAAAGTACAATAATTGAATTAGAGTTGAAAATATGGTGTCACACGGAGAAATTGCTCGTTTTGAGCAATTTCTTCTTCTGTCGACATTTTGTCAAAAAGCCATCGGTTGCAGAGGCGTCAGAAAGCGTCTATATGAGGGAAGGGTTTAAACATTAAATGATGCGAAACATGAGAACACCCAATGAGACCTCACTCCACGTGACGAGTCTTAACCCTTTCCCTCATATAGACGCTTTCTGACGCCTCTGCAGCAGACGGCTTTTCGAAAACAAAGTGACAAAAGAAGAAATTGCACAAAACATGCAATTTCTCCTTTTGTCACAATGTTTTCAACTTTTAGTCATAGGTTATCCATTCAATTATAGAGATGTTCCATTATTTGACAAAATACGTTCAAAGTCGTCTGCTGCATAATTGTCGTATGAGGGAAAGGGTTAAATTTATCGATCTATATAAAAAATTGATTAACAATAATACATAAGACGTTATTTCAATTGAAATGAACAGCTTTAATCCATTCACTCCCTAAAAGGTTTATTTCGAACTCGGTGTTTTCTTTACTGATCAAAACCAAAACCCTTTCCCTCATACAACAAATATGAAGCAGGCGATTTTGAAAAAAAAAATGTATTTATCGAAAAGAGTTGGAATCAGATGTGGTCAATTATTGAATATATACATCAAACGTGGTCAGTTATTGAATATAAATCAAAATGTGGTCAGTTATTGAAGATACATCACAATGTGGTCAATTATTGAATATATACATCAAAATGTGGTCAGTTATTGAATATATACATAAAAATGTGGTCAATTATTAAATATATATACCTAAAAAAGTGGTCAATTATTGAATATATACATCAAAGTGTGGTCAATTATTGAATATATACATCAAAATGTTGTCAATTATTGAATATATACATCAAAATGTGGTCAGTTATTGAATATACACATACACATTTGGTCAGTCATTGAATATACATAACAATGTTGTCAGTTGTTGAATATATATCAGCAAAATGTGATCAGTTATTGAATATACATCAAAATGTGATCAGTTATTGAATATACATCAATAAAATGTGGTCAGTTATTGAATATACATCAACAAAATGTGATCAGTTATTGAATATACATCAACATGTGGTCAGTTATTGAATATACATCAACATGTGGTCAATTATTGAATAAGCATCAACATGTGGTCAGTTACTGAATATACATCACAATGTGATAAGTTATTGAATTGAATATACAGCAACATGTGATTAGTAATTGAATATACACCAACAAAATGTGATCAGTTATTGCATATACATCAAAATGTGGTCAGTTATTGAATATACATCAAAATGTGATCAGTTATTGGCATATACATAACAATGTGGTCAGTTGTTGAATATACATCAACACAACGTGATCAGTTATTGCATATACATCAACATGTGATTGGTTATTGAATTTACATCAACAAAATGTGATCAGTTATTGAATATACATCAAATTGTGGTCAGTTATTGAATATACATCAAACATGTGGTCAGTTATTGAATATATATATCAACATGTGATCAGTTATTGAATATACATCTAAATGTGGTCAGTAATTGAATATGCATCAACAAAATGTGATAAGTTATTGAATATACATCAAAATGTGATCAGTTATTGAATATACATCAACAAAATGTGATCAGTTATTGCATATACATCAACATGTGGTCAGTTATTGAATATACATCAACATGTGGTCAATTATTGAATATACATCAACATATGGTCAGTTATTGACTATACATCACAATGTGATTAGTTATTGAATTGAATGTACAGCAACATGTGGTTAGTTATTGTATATACAATGCCCGAATGAGGG
>JASEVX010000013.1:51799969-52039874 GCA_031761405.1 Serripes groenlandicus | reverse complement strand
AATACTACTGCATGCAATAATATCGTGAACGTGGTTCTTTAATAAGTATTTACATTAGTTATATATGAAATATTCGATAAATGGTTTACTGATTCTGTTTATTTGTCCTAATCGGTGCATTTGTAGACGACTTCGAAAATATTTATAAAAATGAAAAATTCTATCTATAATTGATAGAATAAATAGTTACATTATGCTAAATAATTCAGCAATACAAATTTGAATTTATTTTTCTTAATCACATCATTCTTACAAATACATCACCTTAAACGAACTCTCTGACATACTTTACACTCTGGCTCAGACACCTACAAGTTTCAGTCACCATCACTAAGTTTCAGTCACAATCACTAAGTTTCAGTCATCATCACTAAGTTTCTGTCACTCTGCTCAGTCACCTCTAAGTTTCAGTCACCATCACTATTAAAGTTTCAGTCACCATCACTAAGTTTCAGTCACCATCACTAAGTTTCAGTCACCATCACTAAGTTTCACTAAGTTTCATTAAGTTTCACTAAGTTTCAGTCACCATCACTAAGTTTCAGTCACCATCACTAAGTTTCAGTCACTATCACTTAGTTTCAGTCACTTAGTTACGACCACAAAGTCTCAGGCACCCTCGTACTCCTTGATATACTTTTGACAAATGTCAGAAACAATGTTGATCTGGCTGGGATTCGAACACACAGCGCTTGCATTGACAGACGGCTGCTCTACCAACGGAGCTACCGAGCTTCATACAGATCGTTGTCATTACAACATATATATTTATTCAAAGTTAATTATAAGGTCAATACTACATGGTAATAATAAAAATATGTTTTATGTTATCATTGACACAAAGTGGTATGTCAACATAATTATATAAGTCTTCTTGTTGTGATTTTAAATATTTTAAAGTTATTACTAAAGAAATATTAGTAAACAGGTTTAATCATCAATCTTCGCCTGCAACCTATAAATACGTAAGCGAAAGTGCTCAAAACAACATCGTCGTCGTAGCCTAGTGGCTCAGAACGATGCACTTCAATCCTTAAAGTTCACTTTGCATTGGTTCGATTCTTATGCTAGGCGTGTATTTTTGTCTGTCTTTTTTCGGCGATAGCTGATTAACATGGGTTTTGACCTAGATGTTAAACAAATGATCTAGATTGTAGACCAATCCAATTTTGTATTAAATGAATAATGTCGAAGAGATAAAGGAAATGAAACGTTTTGATTGGTTCATAGTTAAGTTCGCGATCTTACGAGAGGCACCAATACGGTGAAGTTTTAAAATGAAATATTCTGCATACTAAACTTTAATAGTTTTCCTTAAAAAATAAATTTCAGTGAAAAAATCAGTGAAAACGTATGAAATATAATATTTAAGAGCAAAATATTAATTATTTTTGAAACATGATAAGTTTTCAGTTATTTATCGTCAATTGAAACTTATACTATGATACATAATACACCTCTTGGGAGCCTCGCGTAATCTCCAGCCATGTGATAAATTCTCGGCCTTGAACGGAATTTACGTCATGTCGCGTTAGTGTAATTGATGTTGACTTGGATTGTGAAGTGAAAGGTCTGTGGTTCGCTTCCCGGCAGAGGCAAGCTTTTTTTCCCTCTCAACCCAAAGTACATATATATATATATATATATATATATATATATATATATATATATGAACTAAAACATTTATAAACCAAATATTACATATTTAACGTTATTGTTTCCTGTCATTCTAATAAGTAAGATAAAATATCAAATAATATGCGCATGTTCCATTTCTTAGTGTTTTCTAATATTGATCGCCGTTTATCTTTTTTAAAGATATTTCTTGTTTCTTCTTCTTTTAAATTTGATTTGTTTATAATACATATACAACCATCTCAATTTCATTTAGTCGATCATTAGATTCCTTTCATCTCCAATGTACGTGTAATCTTGCCCGTAATGTTACAACGTATCATACATGCTCATATATCTTATTTTATAAGATTAAAACGACTATATGAAATACATATACATGTTATTGATTGGCATACCTGGACTTAAAAAAGACAATCATGGACGTATTGAACAAAAAGAGCATCATGATAAAATGGCCTTACATGTAAAAGACATTCCGATTTAAAGATTCGAACCCGTGACCATTGCATTTGCAGCTATGTGTGCTACGTACAGAGCTAACTACGATACAATGATGTGCAGAACCTATTTTAAATTGGACGTTGTTTTTGGCCTGGGGCTTTAACCCCTGGTCATAGTAGTAAAAACATTTTTTTCGGAGTTGGCAGCCTGCCAATTGCTGTTAACACAAAACAACGCATTTTAGGGTGAGACTGCGCGAGAAAAATAGTTCAACATGGCATTTAAAAAGTTCCATATCAAAACGTCCCAAGCTCCACTTTGTATTTATTTTGCTTTTTTTGTTATTATCCAAAGAAACCCATTATTATTGATTTAATTTTACTGTTCCCGCAAGTTAATATAGCACTTAACGGGTCGGTAATCTTTATAAGGGAAGACCTGCCATCGGACGATGCACTCCAGGTGTAAATCGAGTGCTGGAGGAAACAATTGGGTGGTGTATCACCCTTATCTTACCGAACGGTCAACGATTGACGACATGATTAAGGAAGTCAAGCGATCCGAATGTCCTCACACTTCGTTGGATAGCGATCACATTTTTGGTGACAAGTTGCGAGTTCGAAGACAGAATTTCATCTTTTGGCCTCGTGAAGTCCGACTGAAGATTATCAATGGCGAAGAAAATGCTTACAGGAATGTGCCTTATGTCTGTTGGGAGCACAAGTTAAAATTGTCAAAATGTAGAGGACCTTATGCTATGTAAATATTATAACCTGGTCAGATAAGCTTTTTTAAATGTATCTGAATAGAACAATAATTGAAAAGATTCAGTGGGAAATTAATATGTTATACCATAAAAGGGCCAGTTCGCCTAACATATATGTTTCCTGACGTGGTTCTGTTTTACGTAGAACACCCGTGTTTATTTTGGTGATTGTTAATGTGTATTTAGTATTTGCATTGATTAATTGGAGTTTAACGCCGTTTTTAACAATTTCTCAGTCATATCACGGCAGCCAGTTCACCTACTCATATGTTTCCTGGTTTTCGCACACCAGTTCTCTACACAACAATCTTCCCAAGCAACTAATATTTAAACGAACATATTCTGTTATTGCGACTGTATATTAGGGTTTATGTGACTTGAAACAACAATTTGAATCAAAGAAGATCAAGATAAGCATGCATATTTGTTCAATGTAATCTTAGTCTACATTGTTCGCAATTAAAAAAAACCACACCTGATATGTGTGTATGTTATGGTCAAAGTTATACTAATTTCAAGTATATCAAAAGATCATGATAAATACTTGCGTCTCACAATAATACAAAGAGGTCAGGGTCAGGTCAACATTGTAGAGTAATACTGAAACGTCTCGCTTGGGCAGGCTGCTAACTTGCACCAAGCAAAATCAATATTATTTTTATGTTAAACATTGTGGAAACAGTAGCCATCACTCAGGATGAGTGATGAGAACTGTCACCCCATTGATTTACTTACAGTGGTCATCTTAAGTCTGGAAGCTTAAACTGGTACATAGTTACTTTGTTTATGCTTGAGTTTAATAAAGTAAGAGAAACCCTTTTCCTTTTAGAGTGGACACCTTTTCAGAGCTTTTCCCGTTTCTCTGCGGACAGAATATTGCTCACTTGTGACCGATTTGGTCACGATGGACCTTTTCTGGTCACAGATGTGACCGATGAACCGTTATGACCAAGCTCCCGAACTACGGTCACGGTCGCTGTGCTGCTATAAAACGACTGGAACTTTGGTCACAAAACACTCTCATTCGAACACGAGCCCGGGTTAGATAGATCCACGTCCGTTACATTACAAATTCCATTCTTAGCACACTAAATATAGCATCGAGTCCATTCTATTCTCTCTGAGCTTTAGAGATTCATTATTAACCAAATAGTCTACACATACAGTATATTTCATACATCCGAGCTGCTTGTTAAAAGTAATAAACATCATTCGCATTATGGTATGTCAATATTGTCTTTAGATGTGGAAAAAAATGAACAAGGGACGTTACTACGATCCTGCATTGTGATGATACATGCACAGTTACTATCCCTTGTTCCCCCTTTTAAACGTTCTTACCAGAATTAAAGGAAAAACTGAAAGGTTGATCTTTGCCTCTCGTTTTATTTCGTTACCTCGAGTGGCCGTTTCCTATCAAACTCCACCAACAGACACGCTAGAATGGTGGCACGTATCATACATTTGTTCGTGGTGACAGAGGTGGGATTTGTCTTTTCCTAACAGGTTCAGTGATACGATCCCACAGCCGAAGAAATCCTATAAACTTAGCAGAGCTTTAAATAAGAACTAGCCAGGCAAAACAGACGATCAATTTATAGTTATACATATGTACCCTTTATATATTGCATTTTGGAAAACAGTTTGTACTTTCAAAATAAGTACTGCAGGTGGACTAAATGACAGTGGAGAAGATACCTTCAACATCAGAGACCATGGTAGCCAGCATGCAGAGGTGAGCTCGAGCTTTGCGGTTAGAGAGCAGAGCTTTCATACGGGGTAAAGCATGCCAGGTCGGAACTCCAGTCGCTACTTTCCGCCAGACCAGGAAGACAAGTCACTCAGACAGAAGGTTGATGGTCTAACAGAAGCTCTGGCAGACGTGGCAACATATTTAAAGCTCTTAAAAGAGAGTCAGGCTCGTAGGCTGGTGCATGACTGCACCCGGTAATCAGGGGAACGATAGCCATAAATATTGCCCTGCGAGAAGATATGCAAATGACAGGGCAGTGGATGTTGATCCGACGAGAGTCAATCGGGGCTATAATCCTAGTTTTCCACAAGGGGCCGGCGAAAAACAAGGTTTTGCCGACCTGAATCACGACAGTAACGACTATGAAGACGACTAGTTTATTATGAATAAGAGTACGCCCTATTTATGTCGAGGTCAACCGAGACAGCTAGGGGAAGAGCCATATAAGTATCGACAACAAATGGTACCAACCAATAGACGGGGATTCCATGTAAAAATAGACCATTTAACTAGAATAGAAGACTCGGCGGTTTGGATGGCAAGGTAAGATGCTATCGCCCATATAAATGGTTGGTCTTCGGAGGATAAGCTCGACCAGTTCCTGCCTAGGGTAGAGTAACAAGCCGGTCAGTTTGTTTTCATCCAGCTGCCGCACGGGACACTTAATGATTATAGTGGGCTAACAAATGAATTGAATAGTAGGTTTAGGGTCATTGAAACTCCCAGAGGATACACAGCCAGATTTAGCTGGATAATTCAGAGGGAAGGCGAGACAGCGGAATAATTTGCCGCAGACACAAAGAGACTGTATGATAAGGCCCATGGTTATCGAGATCGGAAGACCCGCGAATAAGTTTTGGTGCGGAAGTTCCTAGATGGTCTACGCGATGAAGACATCCGCTTTGAAGTAGAATATCACAAGGAGCCAATTCAATTTGCACCGGACATAATTGTTGCGAAATGGGTACTCGTTTACGTCCCCTTAATTTATTGATCGATTACGCCATAGGTAGCGTGCGTGTGTGGTCTGCATAACGGTTACTGCATATATCTATACATGTTTACGTGTCGGAGGAAATTATTGAGATCGAAATATTATTGAAAAATAAATAAAAAATGGTAAATTTGTGTTGCTTATGGGTGTGATTCTAAGACTGGAACCAGTATAGTATAAGTCTTTTTAAATTCCCCACGGATCCAAAGAGAAAGAAGATGTGGATAGATCGTCTAAATAGAGGACAAACTGCAACAAAGAAATGTGGAGTGTATGTCAAAATCCCCTCAGTCAAAATCCCCTCACACTGAAAATGGCGTAGTAGTCAAAATCCCCTCGACCAAAATGATAGCGTAGTCAAAATCCCCTGTACCAAAATGATAGGGTAGTCAAAATCTCCTCGATGGGTATTCATAAACCGCTCAAACTAAGATCATATATTCTCTATTAATATAATATAGATAACTGTCAGAGAGTCTAAATTCAATATATCAGTATTAATATAATATAGATCACTGTCAGATAGTTGATGAAAATGTTTTTGTCGAAAACCATACGGTCCATTTTTGTCATAGTTGTCAAAACCAATATGGTTGAAACAAATGGCTAGTCAAAACTACTCGTTGAAAATGCATATAGTATTCAAAACCCATATCATTGAAAATGCGGGGTATCAAAACCCATATGACTGAACATGTAGAGCAGATAAAATCCTTCTATGAAAATGCAGAGTAGACAAAACCGTACTGATTGAAAATGCAGAGTAAACAAAACCCCAATGATTGGTGATAATTCAGTGATGGCAACTGATGAAAGATCTGTAACTCCACAAGCCGTAGTGACCAGGATTAAAAGGCGAGGTTTGGGAGAGGGAGTATATATGCAGGACACCCGTGGCGTTTACTGCTGACACTGGAGTCTCAAGGACCGTAGTGTCAAACCTGGTATTTAATAAAATTAAGCTGAAGGAATAGCCTCAACTTAGACACTCTGCATGCTAGATACGCATTCGGCTTTCCATGTATAATAAAGGTTTTGTTTAAGGACTTGGATATTGCGTTGAAATTAGTCGAATTCAGGCTTGTTCGAAAACATAGTAGCTATAATGGTTGGGTTTTCAATGCTTATATTCATTCTAATGATTAGAAATATATCCTTAAACAATATAGCCAATTTTCAAAGGGGATTTCTTTGAAGTAGCATTTTTGTGAACATAGAATATAGGATTTTCACTCAATCTGACAACAAAATTGACAAGGTATGTGCAAAACAGCTGACTTCATTGTTAAAATTTGTCTTTCAGACTGCTAGTATAGCACATAAAGAAAGTAACACAGCATAACTGACCATAACTCTATTAGAAAATAAGGGCAGTTCATATCCTGTAGTAAAACAGGAGCAGTTCTGGCACTTTTTACGCTTTTTGGTACTCGAGAATTATTTTGCATAAATTTAGCGTGAAATGTGCTAGTTTGAGAAGGGTTTTGAATGAGTACCAGCAGAGTTGTGGGTCTTTCAGCCTTAGGAAAATTGTTGAAATGAGTTATTATCGGATTTTGTTATTGATATAATAGATTTTGGACCTATTAGACGGGAGATTATTTTCCCTGTTTTAATGTTTATAAATGTGAAAAGTAAGCATTTTTTCGGTTGAACCAACTTCTCCTTCTTGTTTGACAACACCGGTTGCGGAGATAGGCGTGACTTTCGAGGTAAATTTGAATACAAACTTTCGCTACCAAGTTTGCTTAAAAATGAGCTGGAAACATGGTATTTCTGACTGCATCCACAGATTGTTTTGAAAGTCTAAGCAGCTCTTCAATTTTACACTAAACCCCTGCGTTTTCGTTTTGTGATTTTTCGAGTAAAGGGTAAAATTTCTCTTTTTGTCCTACTTGTTTCACCCTGTTTAAGACCACTTTTGAATCCAATTCTTTCCACAATATTGACTGAGAGTGTGAATTCCAGTCATTCTTTTTATAATTCTGGCACTCCATGATACAGGAAAATCCTTTTTAAAATACCAGAATGGATATTATAGAAATATTGAGAGAATAAAAGTTGGGGTGTTCCCAGGAAACAGAAAATCAGCTTTCAACTGTGTATTGCCACCTTATGAATTCATCTGAAAATTGTCTACCCGGCGCACTCCAGACCGAATTTCTTCCCGTTGATCTTATGCTTGCTCAAATAGTCCCTATAAAAACCTTTGTTTGCGTAGAAATTAGTTTATACCATCACTAGAATGCATTGAATATAATGACATTGAGTTTAAATGCATTATAAATGTGTATATGATGCACTGGAAATGATTTGTTTTATCACATTTAGTATTTTGACCTTGTTTAAAAGTGAAAGTAGAGAATGCTAAACACCGTTTTTGTCCGGGCCCGATTTGGTCCAAAATGACGGTAACCATTTCCGTCATGTGAATTCTTTCTTGCATAATGCATGAACTCCCCATTTTCTTTGGATTGTTTTAAAGCTAAGAGGTCACTTTTTTCAATAATATATGGTGTTCTACAAGAGAAACGCTAAGAAAGTGTGACAATTGATGACTGAAACTGGTCGATTTACATGGAAACAAAGAAGGAATTTATTTGGTGTATTGTACACTGACGTAATACGAACACAAGATGACTAAAAGCGAAATTTTCATTGGCTCATTTGGCGCGTCCTTTTTTGGTTCCTGGTTTGAGACATTATTGAAACTGTTAAACGCATGAGGCAGGTTACCATATTCAGTGAAGTGATTCACTATTTTCTATGCTTGTTCCAATCACAGGTGCCAGTCTCGTTTAAAATCTAAAAATAGTATTTGACTATATCTTGACAAAGTACATTATCTATTCTACAGCCCGGGATTTCACTGAGGTGACATTTGGTTTTTAATTATTCGACATATTTTGTTGTATCAATTTATGACAAATTGCTTTACACTGCATTTCAAATGCGTACAAAAAGAGAAAACAAAAATTCCTTTCGAAAAAAGCGTTGTTTTGTGTTTTAATTGAAATATATTTTAACAGTTGTGCCCGATTTTCATGTTAAATGAGTTCTTAATTGGATTCAAACCAGAGATAAAGATTTTCAGTGCGCATCTCCTGAATACAGATTACTTATCGTGTTTTATAGCTTTAAAAAAACGTAATATATAATTGACCTATGATAGCAGCGCATTAAAATTATATGACCCTTCTCGCTTATAAGTCCATTAACTCTAATTAAATGGGTGCATAACTTGCTTTGACTGTAACTTCTATGAAAATAATAATTCCACACAAATATCTTGAGGTAAATTAAAGCCATTGCAATAAGAAAAATTGTCCGTTGAAAAGGAAATGTACGAGTACCTTGTCAATATATTTTTAAATGCTTTTTTCTTAGATTTTAAACGAGATTGGCACCTGTGGTTCCAATAACCCGAAGTAAAAGAGATTATTTAAAAGAAATTTACCTTAAATTAATATACTAAAAAGGACAAAGAGAAAAATGATATTTGGTCACATTGGCAGGTCTATAAATTTCCTTGTGCTAAAATGTCGAAGAATTTCTTTTGGAAGCCGCCTCCTGAATTTCGGAGACCTCGTACCACTGCAATATCGTACCAGGAGTCTTCGTACCATTCTCGGAGACTACGTACCACATGTATATTATAAAGTAGTATTTGTATACCTGTTATAATAATGAATGCCAGTCATATAATCGGACTTGGTCCAATACAAACATCAACTGACAACTATATTGAGGACGAATAAAATGTCAATGAGTTGTATACGTATATATATTGTGTGATTATAAACATAAATTTATAAAAATGAAAAACAAATTTCACATTAATAGAATTTTCCCACAAACAAATATATATATAAATCATTGTTCTAAAATCAAAATTAGCTCATAATTAACAAATTCCAATATTGCCACACGATTTGTCCATTTCTTACATGTTTTCAATGGTACATTTTAATTAGGGAAATTGGAAAAAAAACCTATTGATTTCCGTCCGAGTTCGTTATAGAACATTAATGGAACAATATCAGTTTCCATTAAGTCCATTATGGATATGCTACCGTATGCACAGGATCGTATGTGAGTTCACTGCTCATTGAGGCAGCATAATTCATGTTCACTCTACCATGGTCATAACAAGTAAGATATCTGGTTTCATATAATCTGAATTAATTTTGAAAGATTCAATTGTCCTAAATATTGCTAAAAGTACAGACATAGGTCACGCTGGGTCTCCCGTATCAAAGGTCGTGAGTAAGAATCCTGTGTAGAATATGTTTTGCCTTTTGGATGACAAAACACAATCGGCGGGAGTACTGGTTATGTCTCCAGAAAGCAAACATCGACCGTGCATAACGATCTTTGTACTATGCACACTTTTCGTGGGTCTCATGATTACGATTAAATAAAACCTGTGCTAAATACTGATATGTGTTGACCAAAGGGATTCACGTCCGAGCCGGTTTAAGAAATAACGACCCCTGGGATTGATATACCTCGTTGTTATCGACTGAACTATCTTGGAAATGACATTGTTCTTACAGATTGATAGAAATGTTCGAGTTGTATGTCGTTTTCAACTGTATTTCAGTTATATCACGGCGTCTAGATCGCCTAACGTGTGTTTTCTGGACTTCCCGCACCAAAACTCCACACAATATTCGCCCCAGGCAACTGGCTACATTCACAAGTTTACTAATAAGGCCATTTATGGAGGACGTTAGTCGCAATGACTATTGTCAATCTTCGGAAAGAATAAATGGCCGATTGGGGGATCCAATTGTTCTGAACAGAAAACATCCTGATTTTGACTTGCCACCGGAACCGGCAGATCTGTGTATTTCAATATCAAAGTTATATTTATGTCTTAAAGCGTGGCTCTGTTTTATGTAATACACCATTAATGTCCACGGAGAATTCCGTACGTATATTAGGGTTAATGAGAATTAAAACAACATTTGGTAACACAGATTATCAAGATTAGCAAGCATATTCGTTCAATGTAATCTTGGTCTACATTGTTCGCAATTCATTAATTGAACTGTTAATTAAACTGCTTTATAAATATGCAAGATCTTGTTAAGTCAAGAAGTATGACATTAGTCTTAACCTTTCCCACATGCAGATGAATTTTGTAACAAAGGATACAGTTCCCATATTGAGAATTTTCTCCATATATCACTACGTGTATTAAGTATATTCAATAAATATAACGATTTATAAATCGAAGTTGTTTGTTTCAGGTTTTTTGTATGTGGAAAATGTTAAACATTTAAAGACACGGCATACTGAGGGGTAACAACATCCCCTTTTCCAGGCTGAGGTCGTGGACATTGTCTTGTCTTGTGTAACTTAATTGTATTGACCTGATCCTGACCTTTATAGAAATATTTATGTTATTCAATCACGTGTGTTCGTTAACCTTTAGCTATGTGTAAATTATCTAACAAGTTAATGAAAATACGTGTAGCTCACAATAACCACAGAGGTGAGGGTCAGGTCAACATTGTCGGGTAAAACGTATACCTTCTTAACCAAATTAGCCGTGTTCCAGACTAAAACAACATTCTTTGCAAAATGAGTCGTACTCAAGACTAAACTACGTGTACCTCACAATAATACACATAGGTCAGGTCATCGTTGTCGAGTAATACGACTTCCTTCTTTGCCAAATGAGCCGTGTTCCTGGCTAAGCTACGTGTACCTTACACAATAACCAGGTGTCAGGGTCAGGTCAACATTGTCGATTTATACGTCTTCTTTCTTTACCAAATTAGCCGTGTTCCAGACTAAAACAACTTTCTTTGCCAAATGAGACTTACTCAAGACTAAACTACGTGTACCCCACAATAATACACATAGGTCAGGTCATCGTTGTCGAGTAATACGACTTCCTTCTTTGACAAATGAGCCGTGTTCCTGGCTATGCTACGTGTACCTCACATAATAACCAGGCGTTAGGGTCAGGTCAACATTGTCGATTTATACGTCTTCTTTCTTTACCAAATTAGCCGTGTTCCAGACTAAAACAACTTTCTTTGCCAAATGAGACTTACTCAAGACTAAGCTGCGTGTACCTCACAAATACAGAGATTAGGTCAACATTGTCGAGTAATACATCTTCCTTCTTTGCCAAATGGATCGTACTCAAGACTAAGCTACGTGTACCTCACACAAATACACAGAAGTTAAGTCAACATTGTCGAGTAATACTTATACGTATTTTACCAAATGAGCCGTGCTCCAGACCAAGGTATGTGTATGTCAAGAGATAAGTTGACGTTTTTCGGGTTGTTTCGCAGGTGACAATGTCTTAACTTAGACTGTGTACAATGTGGACGGCATATATAATTTTCCTCGGGCTATCTGGTCTCTTTTGATCTGTGACGAAGTATCAACGTTTTGGTCTCGTCTCAAACTGCCTTGGCTATGTGGTTTCAACTGTCTGTAGCGGTACTGAACCTATCTGTTAAGCGTATGGGCTCTGGAACGATGTTCAACTTGTCTGTTCAGCGTCTGTTTGGAACCGTCTCTTCCGAACCAACTCAAACTCTGAGCACCCTGTGTGAAATGTCCTAGTGCTGGACTGATGCCAAAACAAAGATGTAGATTCGAGCTGCTCAACCGATGTAGGATGTTTCAGCTAATACTCCTCTGGTAGAGTGGACTGTATATGTCTAATAGACGTTTAAACTGTACACTTTAAAGCATTGATGGAGAAAGCGCCGTATTTCGTATTAAACTATTGCGTAGCGGCTTTTCTCTTTTTGTTATACTCTTTGGAAATATGCACTACCTTCGTAAACAAATGAGCCGTGTTCCTGACTAAAAACAACTTTATTTGCCAAACGAGTCGTACCCAAGACTATGCTACGTGTACCTCAGGATAATACACATAGGTCAAGTCAACATTGTCGATTAATACGTCTCCCTTCTTTAGTTTAAACTTATTTATTTTAAATCGATTGCAAAACAAGCTTTAAGCTTATATTAATCACGCTCGATGTCTGCTTCCTGGATACTTAACCAGTACTCGCGCCGATTGTGTGGAAAAATCCCAAATTCAGGACCCGCTCATCACGGGACTCGAACCAGGGACCTTTGATGTGAGAGGCCGACGCTCTACCTCTGCACCACTGTCTTCCTTCTTTACCAAATAAGCCGTTTTCCAGACTTTAACTATGTATAGCTCACAATAATACACAGAGGTCAGGGTCAGGACAAAATTGTCGAGTAATTTGACTCCCTTTGTTACCAAATGATCCCGTACTGCAGACTAAACACTACTTAATTGTGTTTGTAAGAACTTGTCGAGTAATACATTCCCCTTCTTTACCAAATGAGTCTTGGTCCAGATGAAATACAACTTAATTGTGTTTGTAAGAACTAGTCGAGTAATTCGACACCCTTCGTTATCAAATGAGCCCGTGTGGTGCAGAAAATCGACCACAACAGGGAAAAGTAGAATTACACAAAAACACACATATATCCAGTGTTTTAATAATAGGACCAGAAGTTATTGTCCGATATTAATAGTGTAGATTTCTGATCCTGACATATCTAATGCCAGATTTACATTGAGACACAGAGAACTTTTGATTTTCGACATGCCATGATCAGATATTGACCGCTGATGTCATATGCACGTATATAATCCAGAGACATATATACGCAGAGACATATAAACACAGTGTATATGTCTATGCAGAGACTCTGTATAAACACAGGTTAACTTCTGCCTATCATGAATAATATATATTTGTTGTAATCAGTTATCGTCGTGTATCCGTTGACCGTCTTAACTTCATACTTAATTAATGTTTGGCGGAATATAATGTTCCATCGACCATTGCAATTGAATCCAATGGGACTAATACAGTTTAAATTAGATATTAAGATATGGCAAAACTTAAGATACATAATTCAAACCATATAGATTGAACTGACATCATATAAGCGTATCATGTAAACGGTTTAACTGATACTGACATTGTGTCGAGTCCCACACACATATTCAGTGAATTAGATATAGGACCAGAAGTTGTCTAACATTGGTAGGGTACAGTATCGATCCTGACATGTCAAATGGCAAACCTAAATTGATCTACAGACGACAACGTGAACTTTGACATGGCATGACCAGATATTTACCGCTGATGTCATGCGTATATTGTATATACATATAGGTTGTATGCTGCCTATCTGTAAGTCAAGGGGGTATATAGTGATCACTTCTAAGTTGTCTGTTAAATGTCTATTTGTTTTTCATACCTAATTCATATTTGGCAGGCTGCATATCATGTTCTATCAATCCCTGTAACTTAATCCCAAGCTGCAAATACAGTTTAAATAAAACAGTATGACAATACTTCAAGTGCATAATCCACACTATTTATTCAAAGTATCCACTTTCCAAACTATTGACTCTTTTTCTGTACCGCCAATATTTCCAATAGACATATATATTTTGTGTTAACATTTAGAGATATCGGAACGTTCTAAGTCGTCATTCACATGAGTTACCTATCTATGTAGTACATACGTGGATTTATCAAACTCAATCAGTGAAGTTTCAGATCGGTCGACTCCGCGCAGTGTGACGATCATGTACACGTGTTAGAAATACATCCACATAAGCTCGAATTTAGGCCTACCTGATATATAAAGAAGTTAAAAGAAAGACGCGCGAAAATTACGATGAATGAATTGCGTTAAATAAATGCAAGCGTAAATACAATGGAATAAGTTGAACAGATATATTTTTAAATAACCTGTTTCCGTTTTGAAACTATGTGACTACACATGCATACTTAGAATGTCTACTCTACTTTCAACGCCTTATATATACTTCTATGGAAATGTTCGAAGGTACTATATCTACCTTTTATCGAATAAGATTATATGAATAACATTTTCAGATGTCCCCAGTATAATTCAAAGTACAACCTATAATAAGCTTGAGGATGTTTCAATTTTTCCCCCAACATAGATAAAGTACTTTTATATTTAACCAGGGAACCAGTTATATATTTGTAAACGCTTGTGGATCGCATTTTAAACCCATGATAACTGACGTTTCATCACGTTATCTATACATGTTGGTAATGTTCATGTGACTAGATTGAGACGAATAGTCGTCAAGAAAAGGAAAAAGGGAGTAATCAAGACGAGAAAGGACATTTAATCAGGTAGGTCTAATTTATCTACCTTTTTGCTGCTTATTACAAGATTACGTGGACCTATTAAGCAATATACTTTTTTATTTATTCGTTTTCAAAAGCACGAAAACAAAGCATACATATCATTTTCTCCATCATCATCATCATCATCATCATAATTATCACACATGATGCAGAGGTTCGCCTTAATGTTCACTGAAAGCGGATGCATCAAGACCCAAATCGCTTGACGCGACTCTTATATAAGCCGCGTCAGGCAATAAGGGGACTTATTGTATCCCCATGTTGGCAAAGATCAACAATCGTATATAACGAATCTAATCTTTTATCAAAGTTAAATTATTGACAGGCATCCCTAAACATGGTAATTATTGCAGTTTACGAATAGTTTACTGATTCTCCCGGTTCAGAATCTGCTTTAAGCATACTGGTACATAGATCATGGTCTATTATGTACTGATCACCTTTTGTTTCTCCTTGTTTAGAATTTGCTCTAGCAATACTAACACATACCTATAAATCATGGTTTATCATGTATTGATCACCTTTTGACAATCCTTGTTTAGACTTTGCTCTAGCATACTGACATATACCTTATACCTATGATCACATTTTGACACACACTTGGGAGTGGTGTAACTATACTACTGTTGAAAGCAGAGTACACACCATTCTGAGTAGTGTAACTATAATACTGTTGAAAACAGAGTAAACACCAATATGAGTGATGTAGTAACTATAATACTTTTGAAGTCAGAGTAAACACCATTCTGAGTGATGTAACTATAAAACTGTTGAAAGCTGAGTAAACACCATTCTGAAAGGTGTAACTATAATACTGTTGAGGGCAGAGTGAATCACATTATGAGTGGTGTAACTATAACACTGTTGAATTCAGTGTAAAATCTATTTTGAGTGGTGTAACTATAACACTGTTGAATTCAGTGTAAAATCTATTTTGAGTGGTGTAACTATAACACTGTTGAATTCAGTGTAAAATCTATCTTGAGTGGTGTAACTATAACACTGTTGAATTCAGTGTAAAATCTATTTTGAATGGTGTAACTATATAACTGTTGAAAGCAGAGTAAACAACATTCTGAGTGGTGTTACTATAATTCTGTTAAAATCAGATTACAAATCATTCCGATTGGTATAAATATAATACTGTGGAAGACAGAGTAAACACCATTTTGTTGGCAGGATAAATACTATTATGACTGGTGTTTCTGTAATACTGTAGAAGGCAGAGTATACACTGAACTCAATTATGAGTGATGAAACTATAAAACTGTTGAATGCAAATTGAACACCATTCTCAGTGGTGTAACTATAATACTGTTTACATCAGAGTAATCATCATTGTGCGTGGTGTAACTAAAATTATGTTGAAAGTAGAGTTTACTCTATTCTGAGTGATGCATTTATAATACTGTTCTGAGTGGTGTTACTAGACAACTGTTAAAAGCAGAACAAATACATTCTCAGTTGCGTAACTATAAAACTGTTGAGTGCAAAGTAAACACCATCCTGAGTTGTGTAACTATAAAACTGTTGAAAGCAGAATAAATCTTTCTGAGTGGGGTAACTATAATACTGCTAAAATTAGAGTAAAGACCATGTTGAGTGGTGTTGCCAAAATACTGTTGAAAGTAGAGTATACACCATGCTGAGTGATGTAACTATAATACTGTTAAAAGCAAAATAAACACAATTCTAAGTGGTGTAACTATAATTCTGTTGAAAGCAGAGTAAATACCATTCTGAGTGGTATACTACTTTTGAAGATAGGGTATACACCATTCTGGGTTATGTCACTATAATACTTATGAAAGCAGAGTAAACACCATAATGAGTTATGTAACTATAATTATGTTTAAATGGGTTATGTAATTATAAGTGTGTTTAAAGCAGAGTAAACACCATAATAAGTTATGTAACACCATGCTGAGTGATGTAACTATAATACTGTTAAAAGCAAAATAAACACAATTCTAAGTGGTGTAACTATAATTCTGTTGAAAGCAGAGTAAATACCATTCTGAGTGGTATACTACTTTTGAAGATAGGGTATACACCATTCTGGGTTATGTAACTATAATACTTATGAAAGCAGAGTAAACACCATAATGAGTTATGTAACTATAATTATGTTTAAATGGGTTATGTAATTATAAGTGTGTTTAAAGCAGAGTAAACACCATAATAAGTTATGTAAACTATTATTATGTTTAAAGCAGAGTAAAGACCATTATGGGTTATGTAATTATAAGTGTGTTTAAAGCAGAGTAAAGACCGTTATGGGTTATGTAACTATACAACTGTTGAGAGCAGAGTATACACCATCATAAGTTATGTAATTATAATTATGTTTAAAGCAGAGTAAAGACCATCATGGGTTATGTAACTATAACACTGTTGAAAGGAGAGTAGAGTTCACTATGGGTTATGTAACTATAACACTGTTGAAAGCAGTATTCACCATTCTGAGTGATGCTACTATAATATTGTTGAAAGTAGTGCAAACACCATTATGTGTGATGTCATCATAATACTGTTGAAATACCAGTTCTAGTCTAGGAATTATACCTTTCCTTTCCCAAAGGATACTCCACCATAAACGTCAATGGCCATCGTGATATGTATATAGAGCATGTGTACAGTCAAAATTTAGGTGTGGAATCAGCCGTAGCTGAGTGGTTAGCGTCAGGGATTTGGATCTGGGTGTCCCGGGTTCGATCCCCAATCGCGGCGTTCATGGTGGAGTATCCTTTGGGAAAGGTACTATTCCTAGTCTAGAACTGGTTTGTGTACCCTGTGATCATGCAATCGTGAACTGTCAAAGTGTTGTTACACGTTACTTAACACAATAAACCAGATCCTGATATTTGTTAAGAGGAATTATTTAACAATGTTAACCTGATCTTGATATTTGTTAAGAGGAATTATTTAACAATGTCAACCTGATCTTGATGTTTGTTAAGAGGTATAACTTGACAAAATTAACCTGATCCTGATATTTGTTAAGAGGTATGACTTATAAATATTTACGTTATCTTGATATTTGTTAAGAGGTATAACTTGACAAAATTAACCTCATCTTGATATTTGTTAAGAGGAATGACTTGACAATTTTAACCTGATCTTGATATTTGATAAGAGGTATAACTTGACAAAATTAACCTGATCCTGATATTTGTTAAGCGGTACATGTATAACTTGACACAATTAACCTGATCTTGATATTTGTTAAGAGGTATGACTTAACAATATTGACCTTATCTTGATATTTGTTAAGAGGTGTAACTGAACAAAATTAACCGGAATCTGGACTTAATACATAATAATTACCAACAACTATCATTTAAACCCGACTCGTTTAAATAGTTTAGTTTTACTTAACAATAAAAACCGTTGTACAGAAATCTCACTAGAACTTGACCCGTCTACAATAAAAGAACCCTACACAATTGATATTGCCTTGGTGAGTGGACGACTGTCTAACACGTAATCAATATTGATGGTACTAAACCGAATATTTTCTTATCATCTACGGATACGCTTAATACTATTTCCTAAACCCGTCTTCTGCAAAAGCATAATGTATAAGGGAGGGTCAAATAATGGACTAATATAACCACCTACTAACGAAATCGTGTGACAATGAACAATTGAAGAGATGTATACAATTCAATATTATGAAATTTTAATAAGACTCATTCCCATTTGAAGCAATTAAAATAAGTATGTGTCTCACGTGTGTAAACTGACATAATTATAGACATTTATTAAACACATATCTTAAGCATTATGTAGTTTAACACTGTCTGATTTAGAGCTAGATTTGTATACGGTAATACAGACCTATACGTTAATATAATATTTTTTTTCTCTTTAAACTTGCTTAATTTCGTTTGGTCGATTGTATTGATGGCAGCTAACCGCTGTTCATAAAGGTAGTTAGTGTATATGTTAAACACATAATGCCACAATCTATTACAACATAGCAATTTTTTCATTGCGTTTGCAGGTTTAAGGTGGAATCATACCTTTGAAATAACGTCGTTTTTGACGTCAAAACGTACGTTTTTGCGACAATGACAGTGTTGTTAAAGAAATCACCATTACTTCCTCATTTCAATTTGGATTCGGATAAAAAGAACTTTAAACTGAAGAGAATACAATAACCTGTATAATAATATCAATTCAATACATCTGTTATAACAATTAACGTAACATAAAGCAACTTCAAGTAGAAATTTCGCTAGAATATTTTAAGAGTAATTTGATTATTTCTAATTTATTTAAAATTCGCCCGAGAGATTTTTTTTAAAATAAAATATAACATAGAACACCTATTCATCTACCATTTGCCAAACTTTCAAGCAAATCTATCGTGTCGATTTTTAATTAATCACAATGGCGTTAAGCCTCTTGTGTGCGTCGTAACGTTCACTGCGGATTTAAACATTGAGACGCATCCAGGGTAATTAAAATGAATACTTATTTTTTCCTTATAATTATCAATTTCATTCTAAATTTAAGCTATCCCCTAAAGAAATAATGGTAGGTAGTATATATGTCTTTCTATTTAAAGAATTAAAGTAATTACGGTCGTAAATAATTTAGCAAAAAAACAACAAAATAATATTTAGATTTGTCATATGTATAAAGTGACTCGTTAACTTTCCTGTTCAACTGTTGTTCTATATATGAAATATAATTATCACAAATATTATATGTCACTCTTGTTTTTAGTAGCGTATTTGAGATAACAGTATACAAATGTTGTTCTCAATATGCAATTTTGAGAATTTCGAAGTCTATACCTGTCATGCAAAGCTTTCTTGGTATTCTATCCGTGATAATGTTGTTGTCGTTTGCGGCAAGTTTTTGATTAAATTGTAATTTGTGTATACACAGCTGCGCAGTTGTGTGTGATTAAAGGAATGACCATTACTATCTCATCTTATATTAACATCGATTTGAAGTGAATAATATAAACTCCGTCATGATATATAGTTCACAATTTTTCCTTAAATAATTTTAAAGCAAAACTTGATTTATTTAACGAACTCGCTGACTAATAATACAGTTATTACCTTACGTCTAATTTACTAACAAAAAAATGCCCTAGATATTTCTTTTAAAAGAAATCATCATAATTCAGAACACCATTATTTCTCCAATTTACTCAAATTTGTTGGAAATATATCGGGCGGACTTTTAGTAAAACACTATGCCGTAATACTGCTGACGTGCGCCGGTACGCGCATTGTGGAACTGCAAATGAAACACAGCCACCCACCCCTTCTTCTATCTTTCTATTTTTACTCCATATGTCCCCGTTATTTTAAAACTACCGGTACTTCGTTTTGTCTTGAGAATTGTATTTTACCCTAAACCCAAATTCCAGGACAAGCTATTGGGTTGATTTTAAGTAAATCACAATGCCATAACACCGTAGAAGATCACACCTTTGGTCAAATGTTCGTACCTAATTACTTGTGTTGTCGACACACTTCCAATAATAAAACAAAATGTATCATTACCCGACTATAAACTGTCTACAATTTCTAAACACCTGTACGATGACATCGAAGGCTCACTATATATATAGTGCAGACAACGATGTGATAGCACTCCACGGGATATGTATGTAGACAATAATAGTGGGTTATTTACCCAAACTATACAGGAATATATTGTCAATAAACACCTGTCAAACAGCTCTAGGTTGAATTGAACTGCGGAGCTGTGGAAATACAATCAAGTCAAAACTTTCATAAAATATTGTACATAAGGTTTTCCAAAGGGAAGAAAGTCAAATAGTTATTCTCGATGTTTTATCATATAAATTGTTTCCTTAAATAACAAAAGCATAATCACGGATAGAATAGATAGAAAGCTTTGCATGCTGTTCAGTTATAATCTTTGAAGTTCTGAAACTTGCTTTTTGCATGATTAAGAGAAACGCATTCTGTATTTACTGTTATCTGAAAATACATCACAAAATACCTAGAGTGACAAATATGAAAGTTATAATAAAATATATTAACAATTTCTTCCATGATAATTCTGACGATGCTCTTGTTTGAAGAATTTCGTATCAGAAATGTTGGGTTATGTAAAATCATGAAACTTCATGTTATATTGAATTACTATTTGATGTTCCCGTATCAATTTGTTGAGGTAAATGTATGTATGTAAATGATAACATGTATTCGAATAAGTGAAATAAAATCTATCTATAAGAACTGCAAGCGACGGTTTGAGATTAATACTAATACTAATACATGGAATGTGAACAAATGATTGAACAGATAAACAGCGAAGTAGACAGGTCAATTTATATAAAACATATTTAATATTTAAAGGAGTATAATAGATACAATTTACCACGTAAAAGAATAAAATTGATTATTTTTATGAAAAATCGGGAGTTCATTTTAATAACCCTGGGTACGTTTCAATTTAAATTCCGCAGTGTACGGTTTATTGCGTGACAGAGCTTTAACGTCATTGCGATTTACTAAAGATCTGCACGATAGATTTTCTTGAAACTTTGGTAAATGGTAGACAAAGGGTTGTTCTAAATTATATAAGTTTTTAAAAAAAATCTCTCGGGCGAATTTTTAATAAATTTGAAATAACCGAATTACTGTTAAAATATTTTAGCGAAAGTTTCATTTTTACTCCCCTTATGTTACGTTAATTGTCTTGGCAGTTGTATGGAAATTACATCACTACGAAGGTAATTTTATTTTCTTCGGTCTGGTATTAACTCTTTCCAAATACCACTTCAAACGAGAAAGCCTTGGTGATTTCTTTAACAACACTGTCATTGTCGCAAAAAACGTACGTTTTGACGTCAAAACGACGTTATTTCAAAGGTATGATTCCACCTTAAGCGACGAAATTGGTACGTTACTTTGTCTTTCTACGAATTATCATCAAACTCGTTGACATTATCCCTTAAGGAAATATGTGTTAATGATCGACTGGATTTGGGATTGAATACATTCAGTTGGGTAGAGTTTATATTTGAGAGGTTGTGTCATTTGGCAACATATGTAACATGCGACATTAAACTGTATATGGAAACAATGAAGATCATGTTTTTGCAACCTTTGTCGTTTTTGTATTGTTTCTGTTTGTGTTATCATGCACTCCTGTCACAGGGGGGAAAGGAGAGCTTTCAATATTGGACGAATTCAATATAAGCCCGTAGGAAAAAAGTAAGGGTTGGCATTTCTTATCAATGAAGGTTCAGACTACTCTGTCCCCATGCCGGCAGAGTCATATCAGAAACACTCTTTGAAATACTCTTATAGAAAGCTGATATTGGATAGACTAAGTTGATGCACAGGGTGATATGAATCAATACATCTCACAAAAGCCAAGTATATTTTCCAATGGACGTATCATATTCTCTCTCCATTCTTAATGTCCTAGCCAAAATGATGCTTTAAATAATGGAGATGTTAGTTATGTTATTTGTTGTGAATTAACAGTTGATGGAACATTTACTCACCTTTATATGTTTTCAACACGATTTGGGTGACTCACAAGTCAGCGACGATACAGGAAAACCGACATAAATTATTTAAACCGAAACAAAAGTACTTTAACATTATATTTCATATTTAGCACCATTGGTAGATGTTGATCTACAAATATAAGATTGAATGATCGGCATGAATAATTTCTGATTTTCCTACAATGTTTCCAATGTAAAGTAATTGTAGTAAAGTACAATGCATCTGTTAAATATTTTTGGAGCAACCATAAGCTTTGAGTCTTTGGTTTCGTTCAAAATTATGAAGGCTAATTTCAGACTAATAGTTCAATGTCACTTCTTAAACATTTTATTAGTGTTAGGTTTTTTTTTATTTGTGATTAAATCACGCACAACTATACTACACTTTTAGTGACAAAAATCCCGCTAGTTTTAAAACCGAAGTATATCTTAATTTTCGAAAACAATTCAAATGAAACGGTTCTTCCATCTTTCGCGTGTAAATTAAATATACACAACGCTAGTATTCTATAAGTTAACCCTTTCTCACAAACAGACACATTATGACGCCTCTGCAGTAATCGACTTTTTCAAACATGGTGACAAGAGGAACAATTGTTTCCCTTTGCCATTATGTCATATAATACTCTATAGGTAAAAGCAAATTTTCAATAATACACACGCGTCTTCGCAATGAATGTAATGATTGGAAACTTTACCTGTACAATAACCATCTATGGAACAACGGAATTTGCGTTTGTGGTTATGGTTAATAAGACTGTGAACATTTCTGTTTTAGATGTCATATATTTTACCAACAACGAATTCTGCTATTTCGACAAATTATAATATACCACCCATTAAACTTGAATGTTTTACTACATGGTTAAAATCATCTGAGTGTTGATGAGAAAACTCAATTATCTTCCTGACAGTGCAGACTTACATAGGGGATTCTTGAAGGTTTGAATAGATACTATTGCTTGTCCCCGGGTCTCTTGTTCAAACCAAAATACCACAATACTATATAATATTATGTTTTAACATTATCACACTTAAGATACTTTAGTCTTGATTACTAATTTGGTTGTTTATTAAGTTTACTAACCCTTTATTTAGTGAAGTAAGATAAAATGAAATTGTCTTGCCAACTCCAGTCGGAACAAATTGTCTGTTTTATGTAATCTGTATTGCCTCTAACTATTTGTTAATCGAAAGACATTATATGATGTATGTCTTCCAAAAGGGACAGTCTGAATCTAAGTTAACCCTTTTGTCATATTCATAATTAATGTTGTATATCATCTTGTGTATTATTGATATGGCAATAACATATGTTTAAACTATGATATCAACTTTATCAATTGATTGTACTTTCAGTTTTAAAGTTTGTTCATAGTTTTGCTAAGATGTATTCAAAATCGTTGGCTGAAGACATTTTATATGTAGGAAAAGATTAAGCAACAGTGATATTCCTTGTTCTTTATCGCAAACAAATATTATTTACGACGGTGATCAAATTATATCTATATGTAATATATAATATAATACTAAGATTCTGAAACCGATAATAATTGACAAGGTAAATCCAGTTAAACCATGTTTACCAATTGTAACTTTGAAATCAAGAATATTGTACATATGTAACTTTAACATGAATTTAGAAAGGTTTGTGAATACGGGCCCGGGAGTAGGTAGTATCCTTTCATTGATCTCGTATTAAGACCTTCTTTTGTTCAGGGAGCCATGCGAAATTGTAGCTGCTTTGGCAAACGAAAAAAATCAAATGGGTTAATTTTCAAATTTTGCAGAAATGGTCCTTGGGTGAGCATCTATCGGATTCTTTCAAGCCATGTTGATTGGTTGAAAATCAAAGCCGCCAGTTGGGCGGGACTGTTTTGTCGCAAATGCCTATAATAAACACTTATTAAAATAATCTCCTGAATGTATGTGATTTTCAAGTAATATTTTGGAAATGGTATCTTGGTGACCTTGTAACAGATTCCTTCAGATCCTATTGAATGGTCAAAAACTACGGCCTGTAGATGGAAGAGTAATTTTGCCTTAAAGGGCTAACGTGAAAACTTTAAAAACTCTTTACCTCCAAATGTCTTCTGCCGATATTCAAAAGAAAATTACTTCGGCGGCCATCTTTCAGATTCCTTTATTCTATGTTGATTGTTCTAACAATATGGCAGACAGTTGCGGGGCTGTTAGGCTTATATGACTTTGAATGAGAACTGTTGAATAAAAAACCCATCTTCTCTTCTGTAACTGGTGGGCAACTTGGGTTAAAACTTCAGAGCAAGCATCCACTGTGTGTCCTCACCCAAATTACTTCATTTCTTTGGATCAATGCAGAATTATTGTTTCCATGGCAACCGAAAGAAAATATACTTTAAAATTTCCTCTCTCAACTTGATGGGTCAATTTTCATATAATGTTGTAGAATTCTTCGTGGTGTGACCCTCTTTACTAAAAGCCATGGTGATTGGTCGAAAACGTGGCCGCTAGATGGCTGGGCACTTTTGCCATATACTGGATATAGTGAACACACTTGATAATTGTCACCTTGACCAAACTTTTGAAAGTTCTTTCCGTTTAGTAACTATATGACCAGTCTCTATCTTCGTAGCACCATATGCTTATTAGTTTATGACACTGATTGTTCCTATTGTTTTGGTGTCAGTATTACAACGATTAAGGATACAAAATGATTTCTAAAATGACTTTTAACTGGCGTTGTTCACGACGAACCCGAGATCCGACTAGAGTTACACGGGTTCTCTTGAACGGCAAGAGTTTTAACTCTAGTGACGTCATATGAACTTCTGACCCCGACTATTTGCAACCCTGCTTCAAGCGAGAGTTAGAAGAGTTCCAAAATGGCGGAGGGTGGCAATAATTGATGCTAGTGTGTAAATAATCCTAAAATTTAGACAACAAGAAAGCGAGCTTTCTGGTGTCGGTAATAAAATAAGTGGATACAACAAGGAGGCTTCCATTTGAATTTTTACTCCAGAGTGGAGCTGTGTGTTCACGAGAACCAAGTGTCTGCGCATGCGCCATATATACACGTGCCCCCTGACCCTACCTTCCTTGAGTTCGTCGTGAACTACGCCACTATGACAGACATGCTTTTTTTCTAAAAATAGTTCATATTTGAACAATCTTGAAAACTAAGGACAGTTCATACTTTACAATAGATTTTCGGAAACTTGCTCAAAAGGTTGCCTGCAACCTGTAGATGTTATTTATTGAAATGTACTCATACTGTGGAGAATTTATTGTGCCACAGCCAATAATTTGAGAACCGTGATATCCGGTCAAATTTCCCAAAAGGTTTTTACAAATATCTTACTCAGAATAGTTGAGTAAGTAAAGTTGATTGATACTGGTCCTTACGGTCTTCTTATTTCCTGTTTCTGGTAGTAAAAACGCGCTTATTTGTAAAGTCAAATCAGCAGCAAAATCACTAGAGAACACACATACTTTACAAATCACGGCTGCTTTACCACGTTGATTGCTAGGCTATTGGAGGAAGATGAACAAGGCTTCTCACAGTGACTTTTGTCAAACGTCGGAAAGACATTAGGTCGAGCTTGGGTTCGATCTCCCAACCTCTAGATTGACAGCCTGTGCTGCTACAAAAAGAACAACCATGGCTCGGCCTTACATATTATTATATGTATTATTTATAACAATGTGTCATGTAATGTATTTCAATAACTTTTTTAACATACGTATTATGCTATTGAACCACTATATTCGTATATGAAAGATATTTTACAATGTTGCATGTCGTTTATTTCAATAAAACAATTTAATAAATCAATAAATCTTATACTGCATCAATTTATTTAATATACTTCTAACGCTATTTAACCACTATATTCTTATATGAATGATATGTTACAACGTTGCAATCGAGTATTTCAATAACTAAATTTAATGAATCAATAAATCAAATATCGCATCAACATATTTTACATACTTCTTATGCTATTTAACCACTATATTCGTATACGAATGCCATGTTACAATGTTGCATGTCGAGTATTACATTAACTGAGAATATTAAGTTAATACACTTACAAATGCTGAGCCACAGTTGCGCAAATGATCGATTACAACAGGGAAAAGTAGAATTACACAAAACTATTAGTGTTTTATAGACCGGACTAACAACATTATTCAGTATCAGGTAAACGGTTCAACTGATACTGACAATGAGTCGAGTCACACACAAACATGTCCAGTGTTTTAGATATAGGACCGACAGTTATTGCCTAACAATACTAGAGTAAATTTCTGATCCTGACATATCAAATGTCAGATCTACATTGACTCACATGGGTAGATTTTGATATTTAACATACATTTATCAAATATTGACCGCTGATGGCATGTGTACGTATAAAACACAGGACGAATACTACCTATCTTTAATAGATATTTAGTAATCATTTCTCGTCGAGTATACATTGACAGGCTGACATTGGCAGGCGACATATTATGTTCTATCGTTCACTGCAATTTAATGCAAGGGTACTTATACAGTTTAAATTAGATATTTGGATATGGCAAATCTAAAGATTCAAAAGCCATAATATCTACGGGTTTCCTAAGTTCGTGATCATAAGCATTAAAATAAACTACATTGTCCAGTACTAAATGATTTTTTAGACATCAGAAAATAGGTGCACACTTCTCAACCGACTGCTCATACAAAGTAAGTGGAGAAAAGTACGAAAACAATAACGTCAGGAACTAAGATAGATCACGAAGTTTGAACTGACAACATATGACCGTATCGTATCAGGAAAAGGGTTTAATTAATCCTGACATTGTGTCTATAAATAGGACCAGAAGTTGTCCAACATTGGTAGGGTACATTTCTGATCCTGACATGTCAAACATCGAATCTGCATTTATCTAGTGAGGACAATGTGATCTTTGACATGAACTGATCAGCTACACATTGGTTTTCTGCTGCCTTTCTTTACGCCGCATATATTTCAGTGATCGCTTCCCAGTTTTGATTTTATTATCCGTCTGTCCTTCATACTTAAATCATTTTTGTCAGGCGACATTTCATTTTCTATCGATCACTGTGCTTAAATCACTAGCTGCTAATACAGTTCGAATTAGACAGTACGAAAATACCTAAGTTGAATATGTCACAATTTATCTTCAAATGATCCTTTTTCAAATCTGCTGACTTTGTCCATACCGCGGCTGATAACATTACACACATACTGTTCGTGTTAACATTTAGAGATAACGGAACATTCTAAATCGTCATTCATATGAGTTTTCTATATATGTAGTTCATACGTGAATTAATTGTGTGTCAAGATCGGTCGTCCCCGCGCTGTGTGACGCTCATGCTCACGTGTTCGAAATATTTCAATATACGTACGAGTTGAGGCCGTCAAGGTAGCATACAGTGAAATTAAAAGACGAAGCGGGCTGTCAATCCAGAGGTTGTAAGTTTGAGCCCCAAGTCGGCCAACATTCTTTCCGACGTTTCACGAAACTCACTGTTCGCCATGCACCAATGGGCATACAATCTGTGTATAAGCAGTAGGTTGCTTGGAAAGTCTGCTGTGTGGAGTACTGGTATGAGCAAGTTCAGAAACACATGGGGAAGTGAACTGGCCGACATGATGTGACTGACAAATTGTTGAAAACGACGTTACACACAATCAATTGATAAACCAAAGGCACCGTATATACCTATTATCGAATACAATCCAATGAGTAAAACATTTTGATATTAACATTCAGTAAGTTCGTGGCATTACTATCACACTTCATTGATAACAGACGTATCGATTTCTACCGAAGACTTCTATATACGTGCTCAAAAGTGCCATATCTACCTATTATCGAGTATAATTATATGAATATTATTATGTCATCGGTCAATTGTTAAGCACAATACAACCTACTCGCTTAAGCCTGTGGTTGCTCCCGGCATACAGTATGTACTTCTATTTTACAAGGGAACCAGTAATATATTTGTAAAACTTGCGGACTTCATTCTGAACCCAGGATAATTGTCACCTGATCACGTTATCTCTTTATACATATGGTTTATCTTCATGTGACTTGATTAGTATATATAGACGTCAGGAAAAGGTACGAGGGGCGTAATCAGGACAGGAAGGGATATTTCTTCAGGTATGTCCCTTTTCATTAAATTTTGCTGCTTTTTGCAAAATTAAGAGTTGCTATTTAGCGATATACTATTTATATATATTTGTTACAACATAACGGTTTTATTGGAATAGTATTTCGATTAATCATTATCATCATTATCATCCTCTTTATCATCCTCATTATTATCATCATCATCATGATCATTAGTATCATCATCATCATCATCATCATCATCATCATGCTTATCAAACATGGCGTACAGGCTCGACTGAGTCTTGACTGTACGCTGATGCATTAAGACCCCGCATCGCTTTACGCGACTCGTATATATAAACCACGTCAGGTAAAAAATGGGACCTTTTGTAATCCCCTATTGGTATAGATCAAACGGCGTATAGAGTGAATCAAATCTATGTTGTCTTTGCTATCAAATTTACAACTCTAAAAACGGTAATTGTTACACATTACGAGAGATTTACTTGCTCTCCCGGTTCATAATTGCTTTTAGATAACTGGTATATATCGTGGTCTATTAAGTACTGATCACAATGTTAATTATCCTTGTTTATATTTTGCTCTTACAATACACACACATACCTGGTATATTATTTAATGATCACCTTTTGCCTCTCCTTGTTAAATGTTTGCTCATCAATACTGACATAAACATATATATCATGGTTTATTATGTATTGATTAACTTGTGACTATCCATAATTATAATTTGCTCTAACAATACTGACATATATCTATAAATCATAGTATAGTATATTTTGATCAACATTTGACTATCCATGTTTATAATTTGCTCTAACAATACTGACACATACCTATAAATCATGGTATATTATGTGTTGATCACCATTTGACTTTCCATGTTTATAATTTTCTCTAGCAATACTGACACATACCTATAAATCATTGTTTTTTATGTATTGATCAACTTGTGACTATCCTTTATAATTTGCTCTAACAATACTGACATATACCTATAGATCATGATATAGTATGTATTGATCACTATTTGACTATCCATGTTTATAATTTTCTCTAGCAATACGGACATATACCTATAACTCATAGTTTTATATGTTGACAGAAGAGTAAAGACCATTCTGAGAGATGTAACTATAACACTGTTGAAAGCAGAATAAATACCTGTATGAGTGGTGTAACTATACTACAGCTGAAAGCAAAGTAAACACAATTATGAGCGTTGTAACTATACTACTGTTGAAGCAAGGGTTAAAACCATTCTGAGCAGTGTAACTATAATGCTGTTGAAGCCAGGATAAAAACATTCTAAATGGTAACTATAAAAGGCAAAGTACACAATTCTGAGCGGTGTAGCATTTATACTGTTGCATGCAGAGTACACACCATTTTGAGTGGTGTTACTAATAAAAGGCAGAGTACACACCATTCTGAGTGATGTTACAATATTACTGTTGAAGCCAGGATAAAAAACATTCTGAATGGTGTAACTATAACACTGTTGAAGGCGGAGTACACACAATTCTGAAAGGTGTAACTATAACACTGTAGAAGCCAGGGTAAAATACATCCTGAACGGTGTAACTATAACACTGTAGAAGCCAGGGTAAAATACATCCTGAACGGTGTAACTATAACACTGTAGAAACCAGGGTAAAATACATCTTGAATGGTGTAATTATAACACTGTAGGAACCAGGGTAAAATACATCCAGAACGGTGTAACTATAACACTGTAGAAGCCAGGGTAAAATACATTATGAATGGTGTAACTATAACACTGTAGAAGCCAGGGTAAAATACATCCTGAAAGGTGTAACTATAACACTGTAGAAACCAGGGTAAAATACATCCTGAACGGTGTAACTATAACACTGTAGAAGCCAGGGTAAAATACATCATGTACGGTGTAACTATAACACTGTAGAAACCAGGGTAAAATAAATTATGAACGGTGTTACTAGTACACTGTAGGAACCAGGGTAAAATACATCTTGAACGGTGTAACTATAACACTGTAGAAGCCAGGGTAAAATACATCGTGAAAGGTGTAACTATAACACTGTAGAAGCCATGGTAAAATACATCCTGAACGGTGTAACTATAACACTGTAGAAACCATTGTAAATTATATATTGAACGGTGTAACTATAACACTGTAGAAACCATTGTAAAATACATCTTGAACGGTGTAACTATAACACTGTATAAACCAGGGTAAAATACATCCTGAACGGTGTAACTATAACACTGTATAAACCAGGGTAAAATACATCTTGAACGGTGTAACTATAACACTGTAGAAACCAGGGTAAAATACATCCTGAACGGTGTAACTATAACACTGTAGAAGCCAGGGTAAAATACATATTGAACGGTGTAACTATAACACTGTAGAAGCCAGGGTAAAATACATCTTGAACGTGTAACTATAACACTGTAGAAGCCAGTGTAACATACATATTAAACGGTGTAACTATAACACTGTAGAAGCCAGGGTAAAATACATATTGAACGGTTTAACTATAACAATGTAGAAGCCAGGGTAAAATACATCATGAAAGGTGTAACTATAACACTGTGAAACCAGGGTAAAATACATCGTGAACGGTGTAACTATAACACTGTAGAAGTCAGGGTAAAATACATCCTGAAAGGTGTAACTATAACACTGTAGAAACCAGGGTAAAATACATCTTGAACGGTGTAACTATAACACTGTAGAAACCATTGTAAAATACATCTTGAACGGTGTAACTATAACACTGTAGAAACCAGGGTAAAATACATCTCGAACGGTGTAACTATAACACTGTAGAAACCAGGGTAAAATACATATTGAACGGTGTAACTATAACACTGTAGAAACCGTTGTAAAATACATCTTGAACGGTGTAACTATAACACTGTAGAAACCAGGGTAAAATACATCTTGAACGGTGTAACTATAATACTGTAGAAAAAATTGTAAAAAACATATTGAACGGTGTAACTATAACACTGTAGAAACCATTGTAAAATACATCTTGAACGGTGTAACTATAACACTGTAGAAGCCAGGGTAAAATATATCCTGAACGGTGTAACTATAACACTGTACAAACCAGGGTAAAATACATCTTGAACGGTGTAACTATAACACTGTAGAAACCAGGGTAAAATACATCCTGAACGGTGTAACTATAACACTGTAGAAGCCAGGGTAAAATACATATTGAACGGTGTAACTATAACACTGTAGAAGCCAGGGTAAAATACATCTTGAAAGGTGTAACTATAACACTGTAGAAGACAGTGTAAAATACATATTGAACGGTGTAACTATAACACTGTAGAAGCCAGGGTAAAATACATATTGAACGGTTTAACTATAACAATGTAGAAGCCAGGGTAAAATACATCATGAAAGGTGTAACTATACCACTGTGAAACCAGGGTAAAATACATCTTGAACGGTGTAACTATAACACTGTAGAAGTCAGGGTAAAATACATCCTGAAAGGTGTAACTATAACACTGTAGAAACCAGGGTAAAATACATCTTGAACGGTGTAACTTTAACACTGTAGAAACCATTGTAAAATACATCTTGAACGGTGTAACTATAACACTGTAGAAACCAGGGTAAAATACATCTTGAACGGTGTAACTATAACACTGTAGAAACCAGGGTTAAAATACATATTGAACGGTGTAACTATAACACTGTAGAAACCGTTGTAAAATACATCTTGAACGGTGTAACTATAACACTGTAAAAACCAGGGTAAAATACATCTTGAACGGTGTAACTATAACACTGTAGAAACCAGGGTAAAATACATCCTGAAAGGTGTAACTATAACACTGTAGAAACCAGGGTAAAATACATCTTGAACGGTGTAACTATAACACTGTAGAAGCCAGTGTAAAATACATCTTGAACGGTGTAACTATAACACTGTAGAAGCCAGGGTAAAATACATCTTGAACGGTGTAACTATAACACTGTAGAAGCCAGGGTAAAATACATCCTGAACGGTGTAACTATAACAATGTAGAAACCAGGGTAAAATACATCCTGAAAGGTGTAACTATAACACTGTAGAAACCAGGAGTAAAATACATTCTGAACGGTGTTACTATAACACTGTAGAAACCAGTATAATATACATTCTGAACGGTGTAACTATAACACTGTAGAAACCAGGATAAAATACATCCTGAAGGGTGTAACTATAACACTGTGGAAGCCAGGGTAAAATACATTCTGAAAGGTGTAACTATAACATTGTAGAAGTCAGGGTAAAATACATCCTGAACGGTATAACTATAACACTGTACAGACCAGGATTAAATACATCCTGAAGGGTGTAAATATAACGCTGTAAAAGCCAGGGTAAAATACATTCTGAAAGGTGTAACTATAACACTGTAGAAGCCAGGGTAAAATACATTCTGAAAGGTGTAACTATAACACTGTAGAAGCCAGGGTAAAATACATCCTGAACGGTGTAACTATAACACTGTAGAAGCAAGGGTAAAATACATTCTGAAGGGTGTAACTATAACACTGTAGAAGCCAGGGTAAAATACATTCTGAAAGGTGTAACTATAACACTGTAGAAGCCAGGGTAAAATACATCCTGAACGGTGTAACTATAACACTGTAGAAGCAAGGGTAAAATACATTCTGAAGGGTGTAACTATAACACTGTAGAAACCAGGGTAAAATACATTCAGAAGGGTGTAACTATAACACTGTAGACGCCAGGGTTAAATACATCCTGAAATCTGTTACTATAACACTGTAGAAGCCAAGGTAAAATACATCCTGAACGGTGTAACTATAAAACTGTAAAAAAGTAAGATTACAAACCCTCCTGAACGGTGTTACTAGAAATAGTCGAGTACACACCATTCATAATGGTGTAACTATAAAAGTCAGAGTACACAACATTCTGAGTGATGTAACTATAAAAGGCAGAGTAAACACCATTCTAAGTGGTGTAACATTATTACCGTTGAATGCAGAGTACACACCATTCTGAGTGGTATAACTATAAAAGGCAGAGTACACACCATTATGAGTGGTGTAACTATAAAAGGCAGAGTACAGACGATTATGAGTGGTGTTACATTAATACTGTTGAATGCAGAGTACACACAATTCTGTGTGATGTAACTATAACAGGGAGAGTACACACCATTATGAATAGTGTAACTATACAAGGCAGAGTATACAACATTATGAATGGTGTAACTATACAAGGCAGAGTACACACCATTCTGAGTAATGAAACAATACAAGACAGAGTACACACCATTTTGAGCAATGTAGGTATAAAAGGCAGAGTGCACACAATGTTGAGTGATGTAACTATAACATGCAGTGTAAATACCATTCTGGGTAATGTAACATTAATACTGTTGAAGGCAGAGTATACACTATTTTGATCGATGCAACATTAATACTGTTGAAGGCAAAGTACATACCATTCTGAGTGATGTAACATTAATACTGTTGAAGGCGGAATACCTATCATTCTGAGTGATGCAACTATAACATGCAGAGTACACATCATTTTGAGTGGTGTAACTTTAAAAGGCAGAGTACACACCATTTTGGGTGATGTAACATTAAAACTGTTGAAGATAGAGTACACACCATTCTGAGTGACATAACCATAACATGCAGAGTACACACTATTCTGAGTGATGTACAATTAATACTGTTGAAAGCAGAGTATACAACAATTTGAGTGATGTAACTATAACATGCAAAGTACACACCATTATGAGTGGTGTAACTATAAAAGGCAGAGTAAAAACTATTCTGAGTTGTGTAACATTGAAACTGTTGAAAGAAGAGTACACACCAGTATGAGTGATGTAACTATAACATGCAGAGTACTCACCATTGTTAGTGTTGTAACTATAATATGTAGAGTACACACCATTCTTAGTGTTGTAACTATAACATGCAGAGTACACACCATTCTTAGTGTTGTTACATTAATACTGTTGAAGGCAGAGCATACACCATTATGAGTGATGTAACTATAGCATGCAGAGTAAATAGAGAATATTATGTCCCTGACGTTAGATATGAATTTTATCTGACGAGGTTGGGAGAATTGATAATTGGCGAGCCTTTGGCGAGACAATTATCCTTTCTCACTGCCGAGTCTGATAAAGTTTATATCGAAAG
Source organism: Serripes groenlandicus (assembly GCA_031761405.1). Lineage (NCBI taxonomy): Eukaryota > Metazoa > Mollusca > Bivalvia > Cardiida > Cardiidae > Serripes > Serripes groenlandicus. The sequence continues at coordinate 52,005,223 of JASEVX010000013.1, read as the reverse complement.
TCAGGGACGTAATATTCTATTTATCATGCATGTAAAATTATGTTTTCAGGTAAATCTACACTCATTCTCACTAGTTTTAAGAAATAGGATTCACAATAACAAAAGCCCATTCATAAATTACGTCACCTAAAATAGTATGACGTCATGCGCGTGCACAAATACGCGCCAAATTACATTGTGTACACACGTCATACGGAAGCTAAAGAGTTCCGACTGAAACAGAAAATCCACAGGAGTTGAAACGTGTCTGTCCGGTTTAGCCTGCGCGGCATGCTTAGGGTGATCTAAGTCGATACTTTTCGCAGTCAAAACAGTTGATTTTCAGAGGAACGGCTGATTTATATTTCAGAAAATAGTTCCAGCGATTACGTCATTTCTAAAAATAAGTAGACTGATAAAGATAAAAGTTTATCATACCAGTAGACATGTAAACAAAAGGTTTATCATACCAGTGTTATACGTCACGTAATCTGCTCATTGCATGATAAACACAATTCTGGGTGATGTAACATTAAAACTGTTGGAGGCATAGCACATACCATTCTAAATGATGTCAATATGAAATGCAAGGAACACACCATTATAAGTGGTGTAACATCAATGCTGTTTAAGGAAGAGTACACACCATGCTTAGTGGTGTAACATTTCTGCTGTTAGAAAGAGAGTTCGAACCATTCTGAGTGATGTAACTATAACATGCAGAGTACACACCATTCATAGTGATGTAACATTAATACTGTTGAAATCAGAATACACACCATTCAGAGTGATGTAACATTAATACTGTTGAAATCAGAGTACACAACATTCTGAATGATGTAACTATAACATGCAGAATACACACCATTATTAATGATGTAACTATAACATGCAGAGTACACACATTTATGAGTGGTGTAACTATAACATGCAGAGTACACACATTTATGAGTGGTGTAACTATAACATGCAGAGTACACACATTTTTGAGTAGTTTAACTATAAAAGGCAGAGTAAAATCTATTATAAGTGGCGTAACATTAAAACTGTTGAAAGAAGAGTACACACCAGTATGAGTGATGTAACTATAACATGCAGAGTACACACCGTTCTTAGTGGTGTAACATTAATACTGTTGAAAGCAGAGTACACACCATTCAGAGTGGTGTAACATTAATACTGTTGAAAGCAGAGTACACACCATTCTGAGTGTTGTACCATTAATACTGTTGAAAGCAGTGTATACACCATTATGTGTGATATAACTATAACATGCAGAGTACACACATTTATGAGTCGTTTGACTATAAAAGGCAGAGCAAAAACTATTCTGAGTGGTGTAACATTAAAACTGTTGAAGGAAGAGTACACACCAGTATGAGGGATGTAACATTAATACTGTCGAAAGCAGAGTATACACCATTATGAGTTGTATAAATATAACATGCAGAGTACATACATTTATGAGTCGTGTAAATATAAAAGGCAGAGTTAAAACTATTATGAGTGGTGTAACATTAAAACTGTTGAAAGAAGAGTATACACCAGTATGAGTGATGTAACTGTAACTATAACATGCAGAGTACACACCATTCTTAGTGGTGTAACATTAATACTGTTGAAGGCAGAGTATACACCATTCTGAGTGATGTAACTGTAGCATGCAGAGTAAACACAATTCTGAGTGATGTAACATTAATACTGTTGAAAGCAGAGTATACACCATTCTGAGTGATGAAACTATAACATGCAGAGTACACACCATTCCGAGTGATGTAACATTAATACTGTTGAAAGCAGAGTAAACACCATTCTGAGGGAGTTTTACTATAACATGCAGAGTACACATCATTCTGAGTGATGTAAAATTGATACCGTTGAAGGCAGAGTATACACCATTTAAAGTGATTTAACTATAATATGAAGAGTTCACAGCATTCTGAGTGTTGTAACTATAAAAGGCAGAGTACACACCATTATGTGTGGTTTAATATTATTACTGTTAAGGGCAGAATACACACCATTCTTAGTGATGCATCATAAATACTGTTGGAGGCATAGTACACACCATTCTTAGTGATGCATCATAAATACTGTTGGAGGCATAGTACACACCATTCTGAGTGATGTAACTATACAATGCAAGGAACACATCATTATAAGTGGTGTAACATTAATGCTGTTTAAGGCAGAGAACACACCATTCTTAGTGGTGCAACATTACTGCTGTTAGAAAGAGAGTTCGCACCATTCTGAATGATGTAACTATAACATGCAGAGTACGCACCATTCTGAGTGATGTAACTAGAAAAGGCAGAGTAAAACACTATTCTGAGTGGTGTAACATTGAAACTGTTGAAAGAAGAGTACACACCAGTATGAGTGATGTAACTATAACATGCAGAGTACACACCATTCTTAGTGTTGTAACATTAATACTGTTGAAGGCAGAGTATGCACCATTATGAGTGATGCAACTAAAGCATGTAGAGTAAACGCCATTCTGAGTGATGTAACATTAATACTGTTGGAGACATAGTACACACCATTCTAAGTGATGTAACTATGAAATGCAAGGAATACACCATTATAAGTGGTGTAACATTAATGCTGTTTAAGGAAGAGTACACACCATTCTTAGTGGTGTAACATTTCTGCTGTTAGAAAGAGAGTCCACACCCTTCTGAGTAATGTAACTATACAATGCAGAGTACACACCATTCTGAGTGATGTAACATTAGTACTGTTGAAACCAGAGTACACATCATTCTGAATGATGTAACTATAACATGCAGAGTACACACTATTCTGAATTATGTACCTATAACATGCAGATTACACACATTTATGAGTCGTGTAAATATAAAAGGCAGAGTAAAAACTATTATGAGTGGCGTAACATTAAAACTGTTGAAAGAAGAGTACACACCAGTATGAGTGATGTAACTATAACATGCAGAATACACACCATTCTTAGTGTTATAACATTAATTATGTTGAAAGAAAAATACACACCATTCTGAGTGATGTAACATTACTACTGTTGAAAGCAGAGTAAACACCATTCTGAGTTATGTAACATTACTGCTGTTGAAAGCAGAGTAAACACCATTATGAGTGATGTAACTATAACATACAGAGTACACACCATTTTGAGTGATGTAACTATCATATGAAGAGTACACAGTATTCTGAGTGTTGTCACTATAAAGGGCAGAGTACACACCATTATTAATGGTGTAACATTATTACTGATGAAGGCAAAGTATACACCATTCTGAGTGATGTAACTATAAAAAACAGAGTACACACCATTCTTCGTGTGTAACATTAATACTGTTGAAGGCAGAGTATAGACCATTCTGAATGATGTAACTATAACATGCAGAGTACACACCATTCTGAGTGATGCGACTATAACATGCAGAGTACACACCATTCTGAGTGATGCAACTATAACATGCAAAGTACGCACTATTATGAGTGATGTAACTATAACATGCAGAGTACACACCATTCTGAGTGATGTAACATTAATACTGTTGAAAGCAGAGTTTACACCATTATGAGTGATGCAACTATAACATGCAGACTAAACACCATTCTGAGTGATGTAACAGTAATACTGTTGAAAGCAGAGTACACACCATTCTGAGTGATGTAACTATAGCATGTAGAGTACACATCATTCTGAGTGGTTTAACTATAATATGCAGAGTACCCACCATTCTGAGTGATGTAAGATTAATACTGTTGAAATCAGAGTACACCCCATTCTGAGTGATGTAACATTAATACTTTCGAAAGCAGAGTATACACCATTATGACTGATATAACTATAACATGCAGAGAACATACATTTATGTGTCGTGTGACTATAAAAGGCAGAGTAAAAACTATTCTGAGTGGTGTAACATTAAAACTGTTGAAAGAAGAGTACACACCAGCATGAATGATGTAACTATAACATGCAGGGTACACACCAGTATTAGTGGTGTAACATTAATACTGTTGAAGGCAGAGTACGAAGTATCCGACATCCCTTTCAGTCACTCAACGTAACCACCCTTGAAATGGTAAGCCGAAAAACCAAAACGTGAACACATCTTTAATTCTTGCCTGTCACTTTGTACAGCGAAATATACACAAAAACACAAAAACACAAGTAGGTTCTCAAATTAGTTAACTGTCAAGACCGATGATTGTGTTAACCCTTTGACTGTTGCAATCGAGTTTGTGAAACCTGTGCCACCGGTATACAATCTGACTAAAGTCAGGCTGAACTCAACTTTATAGTACAATTACATCCTTATATTCCTAGAACTATCAATGGTCTCTTATAAACGCAAAGGTGGACAATACCGTTTTAGAAAGACGGCATTGAAAGGGTTACGCTTTGTTTTACATGTCGTTTAGTTAATTTCCGCTAAATCGATTTTAGCTCCTTTATAATATAATGGTAGCCAGAACTTTCGACGCCAAGATTTGTCAACCCCAGTTTCCTAAGTGTTTTCGTCCCCAGTTTTAATCAAACCCATTATCGGTTTAAATAGGTGTGAATGGATGCTTTAAGTGTAATAAACATTCATTTCAAATGGAAAAAAACCCACAACAATTTGATTATTTAATTATGATTTAATTATGATTTACTATGATTATTTAAATGATCTTGATGTGTTATAAATAGTGACTTTGAACACATTTTGTTATAAATGGAAAAACAAAAACAATTATTCAATGAATTCAAATTTATTAAAGTCACAAGTAACACACAAATTATCCAATTTATTATAACTTTAGCAATTCTGAACAGAGTTTCACGAAATTATCAACAATTTTAATGAAAATGTGGTAGGCAGATATACATTCATTACACACACATATACATATATACAATTTGTTATAGGACAACCAATTGTAGGATTCTTAAAATTGAGCAATTAAAATAATTATATTATTACAACATTATCAATAAAACAAACACAAATTATGAAAAACATCAAAGGTAAGTGCAAACACACATTAGGTTTCATCTTTTCATCTTGTGTGTGTATCAGGTGTTTACTAACAAAGTTAAACTCATCGTTAAATGTGCTGAAATTAAGCAAGGTTTTATCTTTTAATCTTGTGTGTGTATCATGTGCTACTAACAAAGTTTAACATGGATTATATTAATTGCTTAATATAAGCGCAATCAACAATGTGTTTCTTTAAATTTGTTAGTAGAACATGAAACACAAACACGATGAAAAGACGAAACCTTGTTTAATTTCAGCGCAAATAAAGTTTATTTAAGTTTTTTCAAAAATACATCAATAGTATTGTAAACAACAATTAAATTTACTAAGAATTACAATAGACGTATTCATTAAGTATTTAAAACAGACTTTTAATACAATTATACAATTAGACGAACATTAGCACCCATAAATAAATAATAATCATTTAATATTACATTATCAAAACAAATGTAGCGAATTTACAACATACAAAGCACAATCATTATACAACATTTTTATCAAAATGTTAACATACATTTTTATTACAATGTTAACATATATTATGACAATAAACATTATCAAAATGTAGTGATTATACAACAAAATAACCATCATCATTTCACACCAATATAAACCGAAAATGGGGTAGTCTAAAATTGGGGTCGAAAAGACTTAGGAAACTTGGGGTCGAACGTTCTAGAAGCCAAAATAATTCTGAGTCACTAATACTTTCAGATTATGGTTGTATTTCATGTTCTTAAATCCGTATGTGGCCTCAAAACTTGATGTTGTTTGATATCAATTGATTACCAACACATACATACACCATTCAATTCACTGGACTCGAAATTAGATATAAGTGATACCATTGTAAGAGTTTGTGGATTGGTGTAATTGGTGAGACTGGGTTTACAACGGTTCCTTATCGACCTACATTTCTAGTACAGTGGTTTGAATGATGTATTTATGAGTCCTCAGTAAATTAATTTTCACAATAATACAAATACTCGTCTGAGTGAATTGGACGATTCCTTTGAATACCAACAGAATAGTGTTTAGTTCAGTAATTAAATCTATATTTCAGAGCAGTTATCAATTTATTCTGGACTCCTTATAAGTGCCTTTATTGACAACCTTAGACTAGATATGTAAATTTTGTAAAATAAGATATTTATTTATGAGCAAAGATCAGTGTTCCAACTCACATTTTTCTCCAAGGGTAAACTTACCCCTTGAGTTGAATATCGGGGGGTAAGATTTATTTTCAGGGGGTATGAAATTTTGAAGGCAAATTTATCATAATAAAATAGGATCAACAGCAAGCACATGGTTGTTAAGATCAATATCCCTACACCGTAACAAATTCAAATTAATACAGTAGTGACACTTACTTTTCTACATTCCGTACACACCAATTAGAAGGCATAGATTAATATAATGTCCAAGTGAAAGCTGTCCGATTTGATTTATTATTAAAGATCGCAGCAGAAATTATATCGGTAAAAAAAAAAAGTAATTCGTAATCGGGGAAACTTTATAGTACAAAGTGCCCGACTGATTGTTATGAACTTTGATTTATTTCCACACAGTAAATCTTGTTTCAATACAAAATAGCAGTTATGTGCGGTCATTATAATATGTAAATATTCATTCCGAATTTGAAGATTTTTTATATGAAATAAATAAACCATAAAATAATTATATCAGACGAACGTCAGGCACCCACAGGCGGTGGTATTTTTTGTACGCGCAATCTCCCATACGGCCTAAAATACATGGTGTAAGTGAACTTGTGAACATTTTACGCGTGTGGGAACACTGATGATCAATGACCCAGGACTCCTTAGGACATTTTATATTTGATTGGTTAACTTTGTAACTCAATCAATTTATTAATGTCATATTTTGGAGCAATGGTCAATTTATGCATGGCTTCCTTTTTAACCAAGATAATAATTTAAATTTACGTTGATCAGATGAATAGTTGGTAATGAGTATAAATCATAAAAGAAAAGCTACAAGACGGGCGACGAGTTTTATACGTTTTCATAGCATCAGAAGGCTACACTGTATTGCATCTACAACAGTAGAGGGATGTTAAGAAATATCCAATGTTTACACGCAGGTACGTAATTTTGAGCTCAGTGGTTCTAATTTTGTTGTCAGGCATCCAGAGTGAAATACCGGTGCTGATGAAAGCAGAGTAGACTCCATTCTGAGTGCTGTAACTATAATAATGTTGAAAATAAACTTCATTCTGAGTGGTGTAACTGTAGTAATGTTGAGAGCAGCGTAAGAACTATTCGTCCGAATAAATGAAGTATTTTGGAATTTGGATTAAAACACAGTTAGTCTTGAAAAAACTATCAAACTGTTGAAGTAGAGTATACACCATTATGAGTGGTAATGTAACTATAATACTGTTGAAGGGAAAGTACACACCATTCTGAGTGGTGTAACCATAATACTGTTGAAGGCAGAGTAAACACATTTTTGAGAGATGTAAGTACATTACTGTTGAAGGCAGATAAAACACAATTTTGAGAGATGTAAGTACATTACTGTTGAAGGCAGAGTAAACACATTTTTGAGAGATGTAAGTACATTACTGTTGAAGGCAGAGTAAACACAGTTCTAAGTGATATACATGTACATATATTTCTGTTGAATGCAGAATTAACACAATTATGAGTGATGTAACTAAAATAATGTTGATAGCAGAGTATTCACCCATTCATCATGAAATATTAAAGATATTGTGGAAAACGGATTAAAACATGTTTTGTATTGAGATAAATATAACACTGTTGAAAGTAGAGTATACTTCATTCTTGCTTATATAACTGTAATACTATTGAAAGTAGAGTATACACCATTCTGGGTTATATAACTATAATACTGTTGAATGCAGATTATACACCGTTCTGGGTTATATAACTATAATACTGTTGAAAATAGAGTACACACCATTATGGGTTATATAACTATAATATTGTTGAAAGTAGAGTATACACCCTTCTGTGTTATATAAATAATATCTATAAGTGCTACCTATTTACGAAAAAACATAAAATGATTGTAAACAAAATATTAAAGAGTATTCTATGGCCGTCAACAAATATTTAAAAAAAGACGATAAAAATCTTCATGTCATGTGTTTTGCATGATCATGACATGTTTGGAATTTGTATTACTGTCGTCTATTAATACGGACAGAAAATAATAAAGTAAAGATTTTCAGAAAATTTGTAATTAATTAATAATGACCAATGTTTAATAAAAGGGCCAATATGACCCTTCATTTATCATCTGAATGATGGTATAAAAGCCAATGTGTAAATGATTGTATCAGGGGGAAATTTGTTTATTTCAGCTTCTTTCTGATGCCACCTGGCGACTACCTTTTGCAACCATTCAATATGGCTGCAACAAATTATGAAAGACAAGTTTCTGCTAAACCCTTTCCTTAATGCAGCCGGCTTCCTAAGCCTCTATAGGACGTAGGAAACGTTTGCGACCAAGGAACAATTGCTCATTATGAGCTATGTATACTTTTTCCACAATGCCCGATCAATAATTATAGTCGTATGTAGCAGATTTGTTGTATGTGGGTAAGGATCAATCATCTTGGTATCGATAATAAACAAGTGGATAAAGATGGTCCTAAATCGACCACATCTTAATTGGTCAAGTGGATTTGGAGAAGATGACATTTAAAGTTCAATTGACCCCTTTTCTGATGCCACCAGATTGTTATTTCTTTCGGCCAATCAATATAGCTTCTACTATGACTGCCATGAGTTTCAACAGATCAAGATCGCTTGAATAATTTAGCGGATTAGGAGTAGATGTAAATTGAAGCTTTAAGTTCATTTAACCTCATATCTGATGCTAACAGATTGCTTCTACTAATTGTGTACCGCTTTGGTGGTGTAGTTGTAGAGCGTCCGTTTCGGGTGCAAGAAGACGAGAGAAAGATCCCCGGCAGGGTCATTCTTAAGACTTTATAATGGCAGTAATGGCTACCCTCCTTGGCGTTAAGGGTTTCGGGGTAACCAAATATTGACTGACTAGTATCAGGATAAATAAACCAGTAGTACTTGTAACTTATCCAGGAAACATGTGATATAGCTAAAACCATAGTGGCCCTGGATCGTTCATCATATACCCGGCTGTAGCTTTTCCGGGGACTCTTACACAATTCCCCGGAAAATCCCCGGAGTATTCGGACAACTTTCCAGGGATACTTTGGGATAATCTGACACTTTCCATGGAAACTCCAGTACATTTAAGTGGAAAACCCGGAAATTCCATGGACAACCCGGAACGGTTCCATGGACACCCCGGAACGGTTCTGTGAACACCCTGGAATGGTTCCGTGGACCCCGGAGTATTCGGACCACTTCCAGCGTTTCTGCATCTTAACATAAAATTCCATGGTTTTTTCCATGGTTTTTCCATGGTTTCCCTGTATTTTCCGTGTATTTTTGTATTTTGTGTTAAGAGTCCCCGGAAAAGTTACAGCCTGGTAGTCAATGACAACAACTCTTTCGAACTTGGCCTAGATATCATCACAAGACAATCCTTCTGACAAAATACTGCTTCCAGACTGTTAACAATATTTTCCTCCAATTTGGCCTAGTGACCTAGTTTTTTTTATCAGACATGACCAACATTCAAATCTTAAAATCTACAACACATTAATTCAAGTTGAAAATGCGGCCTCCTCCAGTGTTAACAAGAAATTCCTTCCATTTGATATTGCAACTAAGATTTCTTTCCGGAATGACCCATATTAGAACACGCCCTAGATATCATCAAGACATACCATACCTTCTGGCCTAGTGACCTAGTTTTTGACGAGTTATGACCTATATTCAATCTTAGCTTCGATATTTTCAGTCCATTTATTCTGACAAATTTTCATTATTCTTAAGTTAAAAATGCGGCCTCCAGAATGTTAACAAGATTTTCCTTCAATTTAATCTAGTGACCTAGTGTTTAACCTGACATGACCAATATTTAACCTTGGCCTAGAAATAAGCAAGATAAAACAACAGAATAAGTTTCATGAAGATTGGATGATAATAGTGAGTGTTAATAAGCAAATTATTTACAACGGAAGACAAATGAGGGAAATAAGGCGATCACAAAAACTCACCATGATAACTGTTTGCTCAGGTGAGTTGAAAGCAGCATAAAACACCAAACAATCCATCATTAATCTACTAGTTATGTAAAGGGGTACTAAGGGATAATTTCTACCTCTTTATTTTGAAAGCAGACAAGCAATTAAAGTCTTTCATTAGAATGACATTTTGTCATTTTGCCCCTTTCCCGAACCCACATGGCTGCCATGTTTTCAAACAAATCCATATGGCTTGACAGTTTTTTAGAGGGTCACCCAAAGAATGTTTCTGCATAATTATCTTGGAATTTGGCAAGCGGATTCAGAGAAGAAGAATTTAAAAGTTTTGCAATTTTCACCTCTTTCTGATCCCTCGCAACCAAAGTTCTATATCAAACTTAAGTCGTTGAACAATTTTTGATGAGGGTCACCAAAAGAATATTCATGTGACGTTTGATTAATTAACCCTTTCCCTCATATAGACGCTTTCTGATGCCTCGGCAGCAGACGGGTTTTTGAAAACATGTCAACAAAAGAAGAAATTGCTCAAAATGAGCAATCTCTCCTTTTGTCACCATGTTTTCAACTTTATTCAATTATTGTTCTTTCATTTATAGGGAGTTTCAAATTGATTTCGGGTATATTTTTAAAGTCGTCTACTGCAGATTTGTTGTATGTGGGAAAGGGTTAAAAATGCACCACCAGTTTCAGAGAAGAAGATTTGATTTACAACGGACAGTGAGTGATTACAATAGATAACAATGAGCCTTCGGCTTGAAGTTGATCTAAAAATAAGTAAAAAGTGTAACATTAAAGATCAAATCTTAACTTTAATTGTTATAGATATTGCATGTATTCTTACATTCTCGCATACAAGGAATTTGATTCAGATAACTTTGAAATTGTCAAAGTCTGGAGGAAAGCTGGATAAATCTTAATGTAAGAAAGTAGAATTCTGTGATAATATGCAAATCTTAAATGGAAAAATAGAAATTAATCATCTCGAGAAAGTGCTGTTTTTTTTCACTCAGTATGTGTTAACATGTTGCCTGCTTCTGATACATCAGTAGTAGTAGTCTGTAAGTGGTAAATGGATAACCCGTTTTTATATGTAGATGCTTTCTGAAGCCTCTGCAGCAGACAAACTTTGAAAACAGTGTGACAAAAAGAAATATTGCTCATAATGAGTAATTTCCCCTTTTGCCAACATGTTTTCAACTATATTCAATAATAATCTTTTTGAATATATAGACATTTTCCAAAATGTTGTCTAAGTGTTTTCAAAGTGGTCTGCTGCATATTTGTTGCATGTTGGAAAGTGTTAAGAAAACTGAAATTACTCTAAAATGTATGTACCTATATAATTTAAAGCTAAAAAATATTTTGTTTTCTTATTGTCAGGTAGGACTACTTCTTTATTTGATGTGGATGACTTATGAAACATCTGAAGCATTGATGTGTAAAACATACGGAGAGAATTGAAATTGCTTTTATTGAACAATTTATACATTTTTTCTTTTAGTGAATGTTACTGTATCTCATAATGCAATTGTCTACTGTCTATAATATTCATATATTTCCCACATTCAACATATCTGCAGCAACCCTTTGAAAATATTTTGGAAAGAAATACTGAAAAAGTTGAAAACATTGTGGTAGAAGGAGAAACTGCTCATTTTGAGCATTTTCTACAATTGCACTCATGTTTTCAAAAGAGTTCTTTTCACAAATTACATTATACTATAATTTGTCATGATATTAAATGTTACCCAGTGAACCATTCGTTTCGGTGACAGCAACGTCTCCTATGGGTGTTGGTATGCAAGACGTTTGTACTACGTGCTTAATACGTTTCGGAGCAAATTGGAACACTATAGACGTCTGCAAGACGTCTGCCAAACGGCTTTAAGACGTATTGGTAACCAAAACCAAATGGACACTAAGTGAAGACATATACTAGACGTCTACAATACGTTTTTAATACGTATTGGTTACAAAAACCAAATGGACACAAAGTAAAGACATATAGTAGACGTCTTCAATACGTTTTTAATACGTATTGGTAACCAAAACTACATGGACACTAAGTGAAGACATATAGTAGACGTCTGCAATACGTTTTTAATACGTATTGGTAACCAAAACCAGATGGACACTAAGTGAAGACTTTGAAAACAATACAGTAGACGTCTACCATACGTTTTTAATACGTATTGGTAATCAAAACCATATGGACACTAAGTGAAGACTTTCAAATAATTACAGAAGACGTCTGCCATACGTTCTTAATACGTAATGGATACCAAAACCATATGGACACTAAATGAAGACTTCGAAAAAAATACAGTTGACGTCTGTCATACGTTTTTAATACGTACTAGTAACCAAAACCATATTGACACTAAGTGAAGACTTTGAGTAAATAAACAGTTGACGTCTGCCACGCGTTTTTAATACGTATTTGTAACCAAAACCATATGGACACCAAGTGAAGGGTTTGAAAAAATCAAGTCGACGTCTGCCATACGTTCTTAATACGTAATGGATACCAAAACCATATGGACACTAAATGAAGACTTCGAAAAAAATACAGTTGACGTCTGTCATACGTTTTTAATACGTACTAGTAACCAAAACCATATTGACACTAAGTGAAGACTTCGAAAAAAATACAGTTGACGTCTGTCATACGTTTTTAATACGTACTAGTAACCAAAACCATATTGACACTAAGTGAAGACTTTGAGTAAATAAACAGTAGACGTCTGCCACGCGTTTTTAATACGTATTTGTAACCAAAACCATATGGACACCAAGTGAAGGGTTTGAAAAAAATCAGTAGACGTCTATCATACGTTTTTAAGACGTATTGGTAACCAAAACCATATGGACACAAAATTAAGCTTTAGAAACAAAAACAGATGACGCCTGCAATACGTTTTGAATACGTATTGGTAACCAAAACCATATGGACACTAAGTTAAGACTTTGAGAAAATAAACAGTCGACGTCTGCCATGCGATTTTAATACGTATTGGTTACAAAAACCAAATGGACACAAAGTAAAGACATATAGTATACGTCTGCAATACGTTTTTTAATACGTATTGGTAACCAAAACTACATGGACACTAGGTGAAGACATATAGTAGACGTCTGCAATACGTTTTAATACATATTGGTAACCAAAACCATATGGACACTAAGTGAAGACTTTCAAATAATTACAGAAGACGTCTGCCATACGTTTTTAATACGTAATGGATACCAAAACCATATGGACACTAAATGAAGACTTCGAAAAAAATACAGTTGACGTCTGTTATACGTTTTTAATACGTACTGGTAACCAAAACCATATTGACACTAAGTGAAGACTTTGAGTAAATAAACAGTTGACGTCTGCCACGCGTTCTTAATACGTATTTGTAACCAAAACCATATGGACACCAAGTGAAGGGTTTGAAAAAAATCAGTAGACGTCTATCATACGTTTATAAGACGTATTGGTAACCAAAACCATATGGACACAAAATGAAGCTTTAGAAACAAAAACAGATGACGCCTGCAATACGTTTTTAATACGTATTGGTAACCAAAACCATATGGACACTAAGTTAAGACTTTGAGAAAAAAAACAGTGGACGTCTGCCATGCGATTTTAATACGTATTTGTTACCCAAACCATATGGACACTAAATGAAGACTTTGAAAAAATAAGCAGTTGACGTCTGTCATACGTTTTTAATACGTTCTGGTAACCAAAACCATATGGACACTTAGTGATGACTTTGAAACGAATTCAGATGACGTCTGCCATACATTTTTAATACGTATTGGTAACTAAAACCATATTGACACTAGTTGGAGACTTTGAGGAAATAAACAGTTGACGTGTGCTATGCGTTTTTAATACATATTGGTAACCAAAACCATATGGACACTAAGTGAAGACTTAGAAAAAAAATCTGTACACGTCTGCCATACGTTTTTTAAACGTATTGGTAACCAACAAGATATTGACAATAAGTGAAGACTTTGAAAAAATAAAAAGTTGACGTCTGCCATGCGTTTTTATTACGTATTGGTAACCAAAACCATGTGAATACTAAGTGATGATTTTGAAACAAATACTGATGACGTCTGCAATACGTATTGGTAACAAAACTACATGGACACTAAGTGAAAACTTTAAAAAATAAAAGGTTGACGTCTGCAATACGTTTTTAAGACATATTGGTTAGCAAAGCCATATGGACACTTAGTGAAGACTTTGTAAAAATAAACAATTGACGTCTGCCATGCGTTTTTAATACGTATTGGTAACCAAAACCATATGGACACTAAATGATGACTTTGAAACAAATGCAGATGACGTTGCTGCTGGTCCTGTCAGGCTTCTGAAGCAAACTGTGCGACGTGCTTCGAAGGGTACGGCACCAATAAATCCATCCACAATCCGTGACATTCCTGTTCTATTCCCTGTTTTTTTTTAACCAATGTCATATATGACAACGAGTCGCCAGATAGCCGTATCCTCATGTTTGCCACTGTGACAGTCTCCGCTTTCTAGAAAGCGCAAGCTGGTTCATGGACGGTACACATTCAACAATCCCCTCTCAGTTCCAGCAACTGTTCGTGATTCGTGTGCCCCTCAGTTACTTTTGTGCCTCAGATGTCTACGTACTCTTGCATGCCCTCTAAGCAACAGACTATATGAAGAGATGCTGACTTCCCCCACTAGATGTGTGTCTGCGGCGAGGTATTAGACCCAACCCAGAGCGCATCCTGGCAGACTACGAGGTAGCGATACAAAATGCCGTCAGAACTGTCTTCACATACAACATTCATATACAGGGATGCTTCTATACCATCTAACCGAGGCTACCTGCCTGCAGGCTGGAGAAGATTTCAATCAGAGGGTTTGCAGTCTGACTTTAACAATGATGATGAGGTTAGGACATTCTGCGCAAAGCTTGATGATCTTGCAATTCTGCCATCCAACGACGTGATAGACGGCATGGCGGTCTTTCGCGAACAAGCCCCTCAACAACTGCAGTGCCTGGTGGAGTACTTTGACTCAAATTGTGTGAACGGCTCATTTCGTGCAGTAATGTCAGCAAGCGGGCATATGAGGTTCCGGCGCTTATCGCCTAGATTCCCCCAGTACTTTGGAATGTACACAGTGCCACCACCATTGAATACCAGGACTGCACAAATAATCAGTGCGACTCGTGAATTATTCATTTAAACATCTGGTGGGACATAACAACCCTTCTCTTTGGAATGTAGTGAAATGCGTTGGAAAAGATACAACAATTTATGGTGGCAGCTGACATTCTTCGGTGTGACCTTGGTGAACCGACGATGAAACGTGTTAAGAAGGCAAAACACGCAAATCAGCAAAGGCTAAAATACCTATGTGTTCAGTATGTGAGTGGTGCCAAGTTCCTTGCGGAAATTCTGTCGCGTATTCAACATGTGATAAGAATAAAATTAACTCGGTGTTTGAAATGCCATGTGATTTTGTGGACTGGTGCTAATGTGGAAATGTGCTAAAATAGAATAAAAACAGCTAGTGCTTGCAGTATATGATTTATTTGATAAAACAGTTTTTAAACTTTTTCATATTATCTATAATTTCTGCACAATTAAATTAAATAATGCATATTTATGAATTAAAATGATTAAATTTGCTCATTATTTCATTTGGCTTTCACTTGGCTTATATTAGCATATTCCCTTTCCTACATACATAAGTTTTCATCAGACAACAAAGAAAACATATTGACACGTCCGGTTTTCTAATTGAATACATTTTCCTCTTCAACACCTTTGAATAGTCTTTTATTTTTGTCATGGGGAGTTTGACTACCCATCGTGGGAATTTGAATACCCTGTCATTTTAGCCATGGGAATTTTGAGTACTATGCAATTTTTGAACCATGGGGATTTTGATATGTATACACTCACCCAAACCATGTGCACATTAAGTGAAGCCTTTGAAGAAAAAACAAACGGTTGACGTCTGCCTTGCGATTTTAATACGTGTTGGTAACCAAAACCATATGGACACTAAGTGAAGACTTTGGAAAAAATACAGTTGACGTCTGCCATACGTTTTTAATACGTATTGGTAACGTCTGCCATGCGTTTTTAGTACGTATTGGTAACCAAAACCATATGGACATTTTAGATAAGTGGAGACTTTGAAACAAATGTAGTAGACGTTTAATTTGCACTACATTTTAAAAAACATACTGATAATCAAACACTTAATTTAACAAATAACATGCTTAATTGTTACACTATAGATAGCTATAAAATATGAAATTTTCAATTGCCACATTTCTAAAAATGGGAAATAAAATAATTCCTTATTACACAGAGTCTAAATAGAACATCTTCAGAATAAAATTTTACTGAATCATA
This sequence comes from Serripes groenlandicus, assembly GCA_031761405.1. Lineage (NCBI taxonomy): Eukaryota > Metazoa > Mollusca > Bivalvia > Cardiida > Cardiidae > Serripes > Serripes groenlandicus. The sequence goes on along the minus strand of JASEVX010000013.1, from coordinate 51,988,684 downwards.
TATGGATGCGTTTTATTCACATATTCGTGCAGTGACGTCTGTAAAACGTCATCAAACTGTCACGTTACATCCGGGTACTTTAACTGAAATCGAGGCTGCCGCCATATTGGATGAAACGATAGTGGATGATTCCGAATCAAAAGTGTTGTAGCTGTTTTGTCTGGAATTGCAGGTAATATAGGCCGTCAAGTATATATGTGCATGCCAATACATACTATGATAATTACAAAATGTGTGTAACGATCAATGGAATATTGCCAACCTGTATGAAGCCAGTAATTAGCATTCCCGCCCTGTTTGGCGCGTGTGAAACTTTGAAAGAAGAATATGCTAGCTTCTTTTTAACCGTTAAAAAGTTAGAATTATGTTTATTCTGAGATAACTAATATATAAATCTACCCATAGCTAGAGCTCTACTTGTCTTTTAATCACCCGTATGACTCTTTTGGATCACGAATATAGGTTTCAGCATTCTCAATAACTGAATTGATTGATTGGGATTTAACGCCATTTTTAACAATTTCTTGGTCATATCACGGCGGCCAGTTCACCTTCTCATGTGTTTCAGATGAATACAGTTGTTAAAATGGCCAACAAGTCAAAGACATCTACATCTGAATGGTGTGAGGACGTATCACTAACTAGGATTGAGGAATTTGGACGCTCATCAAGTGAAGAATTGGACATTGAACGGCAGTTCTGTGTTGACCTTCCAGTACACACCTTTGAAGACTTTTGGAAGTTGGAGGAGGAGTTGGAGAGTAACTCTACGAAACGAAAGGCCCTGGTGAGTATTAAAGAGATTGTTGAATGATTTCTGGTGTGTACTTTCCCTCCTACAACAATTATGCAGCAGACGACTTTGAACAAATTTTGTCAAAAAGTGGAAAATCTCTATAATTGAATGAATAAGCTATGACTAAAAGTGGAAAACATTGTGGCAAAAGGAGAAATTGCATGTTTTGTGCAATTTTTTATTTGTCACTGTTTTCAAAAAGCTGTCGGCTGCAGAGGCGTCTATATGAGGGAAAGAGTTAACCCTTATCTCGCAAGTCACAACTACATTAATGATGGGTATTTTGGCAAAAAACTTGGATCCAGATCATCACCGAGTTACTCAGTGTCTGATCCAGATCCAAGCTGGTTGACTATACTCCAATTGTTTCGCAAATTGTCAATGTAATAGGATGGACTTTATAGTTGCAATAGACGAGATTATGAGCACACGACAATTTGTTGCAGGGTTGCAATAAGTGTCAGTTTCTGTCTTTATAAAATGGATAAACTTGAAATAATTTCCTCAAATGAGTCGTGAGTGAGAAATCAGTTCTAATCAGGGTATATATTGCAAACTGGTTACAGTCTTCAACACACAAACACTTACTAAGCCCCTCATCAATGTCTGTTACAGTTTTCGACTCACAACCACTTAATAAGCCCCAACCAATGTCTGTTACAGTCCTCGACTCACAACCACTACCTAAGCCCCTCGCCACTCTCTGTTACAGTCTTCTACTCACAACCCCATAGCCTTTCACCACTGTTTGTGGGTTGGTTCATATTTTAATATGGGGAAGTCTTCCGGCTGACTTATAGTTGGTGGGTGGTTCTACCTATGTGCCCGCTTGTGACTGAAGAAACATGTTGGCTTCTTTGGTCTTCCTATGCCAGTAATTAGCTGGGCATTGCAAATTGACTGAAATACTATCGAAGCAAGCGTCTTTAAACCCATTAAAAACGAAACAAACAGTTCTAATCAAACACTGAATTAAATCTGATATTATATATATTGTGAGTTTATAATGACATGTTATTCATTTCCACGTCAAATAATGCAGTAATAATGCAGTATTCATTTTTCCACTGATATACATGAGTAGATACTTGATAGAAACATAAGGTATACGTTTACGATCACCCGAGCCGAATGAAATTCTCTATAATTGAATGGGTAACATATGACAAAAAGTGGAAAACATTGTGGCAAAGAGAGAAATTGCATGTTTTTTGCAATTTCTTGTTTTGTCACTGTTTTCAAAAAGCTGTCTGCTGCAGAAGCACCAGAAAGCGTTAAATTTTTAAATATACCCCTGTTAAAAACAACTTTATATTCAGAGCATATAAACAGTAGTATTAAACAGGATTAGATGAAATAAAACTTGTGTGTCAAGTTTACAGAGCTCCCGTTGTCAGTTATATTATATATAGAAGTTAAAGGCCAGGTTGCTTTACAACACTTGATGGTATGATAACTAAATTATAACCAGGTACTGGCAATGATGATTATAATGAGTTACCCCGGTATTAGGTTTGGTTGAGAAAAATAGATTTTTTTATAATGTATTTCTCTTATCAGTTATTTTGAGCCCACAACAAAGTTACATTGAATCTTCAAAAGCGGTTTAAATCTGCAAATGACGGATCTTTAATGTAATTAATAGAGCTATGACGAAGCTTTGCCAAATATATTTCATAAAGACTCGTCGTAATACAGTCTTACTAATTAATTAATATGAATATAAATTAAAATATGTAGTTTTCAAGGCTGAAACCATTAACAAAAGTATTATTATTAAAGTTTAGGATTAGTCCGAGTTCAATTGTATTCCCTGACAGAAAATGTTGTTCACCCAAATTAACTAGTCTGGATTACCTGTCCCTACCACTATGTTACACTATGTTACGGGTCAGGCATACTAGAACAATGGCGGCTCCCACAGGACCATTGTATTACGGTTAAAGTAAATGTTGTCTGCTGGGTAGGGCTGTCACAATATACCGATAAACCGGTATATCCCAATACAGTTGTCAACCAATACGTACCGCGATACAACAGACACGTACCGGTATTTTGCGATATTTTCATTCCAGTTCATCCGTTATTATTTCCGTCATTCAATCGATAAAATGAAGCTTCGGTGTCAAATGTTGCGTCAATCAGACGATAAATAATAAGTTGATATCAAGTGCGCGTGACAATGGCTGAGTTCGTTCGCTAACTATGGTCGAGTGTATTTCGCAAAAACTTAAAATTTAGAATTTCAACGAACTTCGAATCAGAACTATTAAAGTTCAATTCCTATAAAAGTATTATCAATTTATCATAGATGTTTTTATTTTTGCAACTCTCCTGGGCAGTCCTGGCTATAAATGCGCACAAGTGTAAAACCAAAACTAAACTATAAAATACGAACTCATCGGTTGTCATGTAGGACCTACTTGATTCACACGTCAATATTTCATAGCGAATAATCGAACATCCTTGTCTGAATATTTAGTGAATAAACTCTAAACGGCATTAAACAAATAACAATAATATTATGGTGTTATATTTCATAATTAAATCACATCAACCTTACAAAATGGAGAGTCGGAACTTCTGAAGAACATTATTCCAAAAATCAAGGAAATTGAAACAAGTACGATCATATACAACAATGGCTGCGCCTATTGAACAGATGGAGTATGATAAAATACCAAATAAAAAGCAAAATCTGATGTATGTGGCCATTGTTTGCTTAACAGGGAAAAACATTCCAATAAATTAATTGAAGGTATAGTGTTATGCAGACATTATGTGTTAGTGTTAGCGCGATGCATCTGTTAAATACAGTGGTTGTACAACAAATTTAAACAAGCATGTCAATCGTCATCACCCAGTCTCGAAAACGAAAGTTAAAGTAGTTCCTACAGTTCTCAAGTTTTCTTTATCTTTTTCATTTTTTCACTAAAATCAAGTGATTTCATCTTTTACATGTGCTGTTATTTATTATTTGTGTTATTTAAATGAAAATACATTGTTAAAAAGGGTTCCAAGTTGAAATAATCATAGAATCCAATCAATCCATAAATAAAGCAATATATTGTGGTACGTATCGCAATACGGTTCCACTGTATTGCAATATATCGTGGTACGCTTGAAGCGTATCGTGACAGCCCTACTGCTGGGCACTTTCATAGCAGTAGTTTTTTCGTGTGAATATTATAACAAAGAAGTCATTGGTAACTTCATATTTTATTGCCTTTAATGCTAACTGTTGAATTTAATGCATTCGTTAAGTAGACGTATTTCGGATGCCTTGTAATTTCGGATAAACTTTACCTTTAATTTCGCACAACCTATATGTTGACCACATGGCATAAAACTAGGTTTAAAAAATAGGAGTAAATGAAAAGAAAAGTGTATAGAAGCAACATATTTGTATTTTTTTGCAAGAATACATATTATTTAGTCAAATAAATGAAAGCTTCATTCACAATCAATATCCCTTCTCAGTGATCAGAAAGCAGCTGAAACATGTTATGGTCTTTTTGTAAACACTGGTAAGACAGTTATACCAGCAGACTTACAAAGGGAACATCTTGTACGACTATTCAAGGGACATTTGCGTGCAATGTGCTCCAATATCACTGACAATTCTTTGGTGATTGAAGCGAAGTGGTGCTTTTTTCGGGACGGACGAGGTAACCAATAACTTTGACAAGGAAACGGCAGTAATCAAGTGGGCTCAGAAGCATAAAACGCTTTCGTCTGTTAAAGATGAAATGAAAATTATGAAAAACTTGAGACAAGAAAGACCATTCCTTGAAACTCCGGGAAGGCATAGTTCATTTAAAAAAGAGCCGAAAAGTCCTGTGGTAAAACTTAACTTCGATGATTTTACATTATGGATTGAAAAACACAAAACACTGTTATTTTATGAACTTTAGATTGTTAGTGTTGGCAATTCTGTCTGCAACAGGTCAGGTTATCAATAACAAAGAATATCATTAAATGTTATGGTTTATTAACCCTTTCAATCATATAGGCGGTTTCTGGCGCCTCTTCGGCAGACAGCTTTTTGAAAACATAGTGACAAAAGAAGAAATTACTTAAAACAAGCAATTTATCCTTTTGCCACTATGTTTTCCACTTTTAGTCCATTCAAATTCAATTATAGAGATTTTCGTTTTTTTTTACAAAATATGTTCAAAGTCGTCTGCAACAGATCCAGTTATCGTTAACACCGAATATCATTAACTTTTATGGTTTATTAACCCTTTCAATCATATATGCGCTTTCTGACGCCTCTGCAGCAGACAGCTTTTTGAAAACATGGTGACAAAAGAAGAAATTACTTAAAACAAACAATTTATCCATTTGCCACTATGTTTTCCACTTTGAGTCATAATGTTACCCATTCAAATTCAATTATAGATATTTTTTATTTGTTTTACAAAATATGTTCAGTCGTCTGCTGTAGATTTGTATGAGGGAAAGAGTTCATTTTAACTCTTTGCAAGTCTGCTAAACTGTCGTCTGCAACATTTTTGAAAAATATATTTCTGTTCCAAATATTTGCTTAGATAGAAACCGAGTGTCAAACAGTTTGGATCTCAGATCAGGCCCCTTGTTTTCTTGGCCTGATCTGTGTCCAAACTGTTTGAAAACACCACCAACGGTTAACGAAATCTGCAGCTAGCATGCAAATAGTTAATCCAGTTGGTAAGCAACAGAGGCAATCGTAACCTGCAAATAACTTTTTCAATGTATCTTGTTGCAGAGTCTTAAGTGTTTGTATATGTGTTGAACAAAGCTGATTGTATTTGGTAATTGCATCAGAAATAACCTAAAAAAAACAAAATTATATCAAATTGTAAATACCCAAGTAAGCCACTTCAAGGTATAAAACCAAATGATATTTATATTCAATGTTTTACGTAGCCACCCCTTAATACATTGACAGATACTATCTCGAAACAGAATATACTCTTATGTGTATCCGTAATACATAACACCATCCGAAATGTAGCTACTTGATAAGTAAATAAATTGAGGAATTATATCTTAAACCTACGAAAGAGGGACAAAATGAAGATATTTTCTTTTAACATACACAAATATAAGTGCAAGTTTAAATTTTAAAAAGTGTGCCCTACAGGGTATAGGAGTTACTCATTGCTATATTTGTCTTATCGGATACACTGGGCTCCGCCATGTTTGTGGTGTGCCTGACGTAGTATTTGTCATATAGTACACAGGGAACCAGACTACCAAATTAACATACAAACATAAGTTCATGTGTCAAATATCTACAATTAACACTTTCCTCCACACAAGCGCCTTTTAGCGATTGCTTCATTTCATACACTGTTCTCAATACAATTCTAAAATGGCATTTTTCTTTTACCTATATGTTCATATTTTTCATCAGATCCTTTCCTTTTGGATTAGTCTAAACATAGCTTGTGGAGGAAAGGGTTAAACTTACATGATCTGCTATAAAAAAGAACATATATTGGTATAATTTTGATTGTTGCAGTTCAGATATTCATGTGTAATTAAAAAGTTCAAGGAATTAAAAACGTTTGGAACCTAACTATTCAACTAAAGTGAGCTCTATATTTCATTTTTAGCTCCAAGTCGAGCTTATGTCATGGCGAATTGTCCGTCCTGCGTGCGTGCGTGCGTAAACTTTTTCCTTTAAACGACTTCTTCTCACTAACCACTTGGCCAATTTGGTTGAAACTTCATAGGAAGCATCCTCTCAATGTCCTCTCTTAAATTCCTTCAAATTTTTTTGATCCATCCATAATTCTGGTTTCCATGGCAACCAAAATAAAAAAATAGTGAAAACTTAAAAAATCTTCTTCTCTGAAAGTGTCAGGCCGATTTTCAAATAATTTTGTAGAAATGTTCCTTGGGTGACCCTTTATTAGATTCCTTCAAGAAATGTTGATTGGTCGAAAAACATGGTCGCCAGAGGGCGGGGCTATTTTGCCTTATATGAACATAGTGAAAACTTAAAAAATCTTCTTCTCCGAAAGTGTTCAGCCGATTTTCAAATAATTTTGTAGAAATGTTCCTTGGGTGACCCTCTATCAGATTCCTTCAAGCCATGTTGATTGGTCGAAAAATATGGCCGCCAGAGGGCGGGGCTATTTTGCTCTTTATGACCAAAGTGAAAATTTAAAAAATCTTCTTCTCCGAAAGTGTTGAGCAGATTTTCAAATAATTTTGTAGAAATGTTCTTTGGGTGACCCTCTATCAGATTCCTTCAAGCCATGTTGGTTGGTTCAAAAATATGGCCGCCATGGGGTGGGGCTATTTTGCCTTATATGGCTATTGTGAAAACTTAAAAAATCTTCTCCTCCGAAAGTGTCAGGCCGATTTTCAAATAATTTTGCAGAAACATTCCTTGGGTGACACTCTACAAGATTCCTTTAAGCCATGGTGGTTGGTAAAAAATATGGCCACTAGGGGGCAGGGCTGTTTGGAGATTTGATTTTTGCCTTATGGCCGTGGAGCGATACTGGCCCTCTTGGGCCTCTTGTTTAAGCTCACCTGAGCTTTGCTCAAGGTGAGTTATTGTGATCACCTTTTGTCCGTCGTCTGTCAACTTCTTTTTCTCAGTAACCAGTGGGTCAATTGGGCTGGAACTTCACAGGAAATATCCTCTCAATGGCCCCATCAGAATTCCTTCAATTTTTTAGGATCCATGCAGAATTCTGGTTTCCATGGCAACGAAACGACAAAAAAACTTCAAAAATTCTTATTCTCCCAAACTGTTTGGAAAATTTTGAAATTATTTTGTAGAAATTATCTTTGGGTGACCCTCTATCAGATTCCTTGAAGCCATGTTGATCGGTCAAAAAACATGGCCGCCAGGGGGGCGGGGCTATTTTGCCTTATATGACTATATAGTGAAAACTTAAAAAATCTTCCTTCTCCAAAAGTGTCGGGCGGATTTTCAAATAATTTTGTTGAAATGTTATTTGGGTGATCCTCTATCAGATTCCTTCAAGCCATATTGATTAGTCAAAAAAAATGGCCGACAGGGGGCTGGGCTATTTTGCCCTATATGGCTATCGTGAAAACTTAAAAAATCTTCTCCTGAAAGTGTCGGCCGATTTTCCAATTATTTTTCCTCTAAGCCATGTTGTTAGGAATCCGCTGTGGTCGAGTGGTTAGCGTCGGGGATTTCGAAACAGGGTGTCCCTGGTTCGATCCCCAGTCGCGGCAATTGGTCATGGTGGAGTGCCCTTGGGCAAGGCACATTTTCTAGCAGTACTGGTATGTTTACCCAGGGATCATAAATATTTAAATTTAATTGCGCGCTAAATGACCTTAGCTGTCGATGCGCCATAAAACAATATACATTCATTCTAAGCCATGTTGATTGGCGCAAAAACATGGCCACCAGGGGAGGGGGTGCTATTTAGCCTGTTATGGCTAAAGTGAAAACTTAAAAAATCTTCTCCTCCGAAAGAGTCGGGCCAATTTTCAAATTATTTTGTAGAAATGTTCTTTGGATGACCCTCTATTAGATTCCTTCATGCCATGTTGATTGGTCAAAAAACATGGCCGCCTGGAGGGCGGGGCTTTTTGCGTTATATGACTATAGTGAAAACTTAAAAAATCTTCTTCTCAAAAAGTGTCAGGGCGTTTTCAAATAATTTTGTAGAAATGTTCCTTGGGTGACCCTCTATCTGATTCCTTGAAGCCATGTTGATTGGTAAAAAAACATGGCCTCCAGGGGGCGGGGCTATTTTGCCTTGTATGGCTATATTGAAAACTTAAAAAATCTTTTCCTCCAAAAGTGTCAGGCCGATTTTCAAATAATTTTGAAGAAATGTTCCTTTGCTGACCCTCTATCAGATTCCTTCAAGTCATGTTGATTGGTTGAAAAAACATGGCCGACAGGGGGCGGGGCTATTTTGCCTTATATGGCTAAAGTGAAAACTTAAAAAATCTTTTCCTCCGAAAGTGTCTGGCCGATTTTCAAAAGATTTACTAGAAATGTTCCTAGGGTGCCCTCTATCAGATGTCTTCAAGTCAAGCCAGTGTAGGAAACTACCAGGGGAGCAGGGCTTATATGGCTTAAATGAAAAAAAAAACAAGATGAGCGATCCAGGGCCATCATGGCCCTCTTGTTTATTGTATCTTACCAAACTTATACAGTAGTTAGATATCCATCAGAGCTCGGTTCCTTTCGAAAACCAGCCAGAACTGCCCATGCATGACTGGATTATGGCCCTTAAAATTGTCAAAATTGCTATAACAGAGCTTGTTAACAAAATACAATCTTTATTTTTTATTGTATCTCAATCAAACTTATACAGTTGTTAGAAATCCATAAGAGCTTGGTTCCTTTCCTAAACCAGCCAGATCCGCCCATGCATGACTGGATTACGGACCTTGAAATTGTCAAAATTGTTATAATATAGCTGGTTAACAAAATACAATTCTTTATTTTTGATTGTCACAATAACACCTTCAATATCCATGCCAGTAGAGCATGGGCCTCTTGTTAGTAAATATCTCTTTAAACACCAGTGGCAACATTAGTAAATGTTTAGGATAATCTAGAGTTTGTGACATAACAATTGAATAGCGATCATTATGCCTGTACTTTAGATGTCATGTACAAAGATTAATGCTTGTCTTGAAAGTGTTTGTTTGTAATATATATGTATATCAAATAACAGCAGCAATTATACAACACTGTCTTGAACAGAACAGTACAAGTAGTTAACTTCCAGTGCCATTTGATTTTAAATTGTTTACTGCAATTTAAATGTAACTTTCATGTAATTGTTTTTTAGCTCACCTGAGCTTTGCTCAAGGTGAGTTATTGTGATCGCCTTTTGTCCGGCGTCCGTCGTCCGTCAACTGAAACTTCACATGAAGCATCCTCACAATGGCCTCACCAGAATTGTTTCAAATTGTTGGGATCCATGCAGGATTCTGGTTTCCATGGCAACAAAATGAAAAAAATAGTGAAAACTTAAAAAATCTTCTCCTCCAAAAGTGTCGGGCCGATTTTCGAATAATTTTGTAGAAATGTTTCCTGGGTGAGCCTCTAACAGATTCCTTGAAGCCATGTTGATTGGTCGAAAAACATGGCCAACAGGGGGTGGGGCTATTTTGCCATATATGGCTATAGTGAAAACTTAAAAAATCTTCTACTCCAAAAGTGTCTGGCCGATTTTCAAATAATTTTGTTGAAATGTTCCTTGGGTGACCCTCTATCAGATTCCTTCAAGTTATGTTGATTGGTTGAAAAACATGGCCGCCAGGGGGTGGGGCTATTTTGCCTAATATGGCTATAGTGAAAACTTAAAAAATCTTCTCCTCCAAAATTGTCTGGCTGATTTTCAAATACTTTTGTAGAAATGTTCCTTGGGTGACCCTCTATCAGATTCCTTGAAGCCATGTTGATTGGTCGAAAAACATGGCCGCCAGGGGGTGGGGCTATTTTACCTTATGTGGCTATAGTGAAAACTTAAAAAATCTTCTCCTCCAAAAGTGTCTGGCCGATTTTCAAATAATTTTGTAGAAATGTTCCTTGGGTGACCCTCTATCAGATTCCTTGAAGCCATGTTGATTGGTTGAAAGACAAGGCCGCCAGGGGGGGCTATTTTGCCTTATATGGCTATGGTGAAAACTTAAAAGATCTTCTCCTCCAAAAGTGTCGGGCCAATTTTCAAATAATTTTGTAGAAATGTTCCTTTAAATGACCCACTATCAGATATCTTCAAGCCATGTTGATTGGTTAAAAAACATGGCCGCCAGGGGGCGTGGCTATTTTGCCTTATATGGCTAAAGTGGAAACTTAAAAAATATTCTCCTCCTTAACCCTTTCCCTCATATAGACGCTTTCTGACGCCTCTGCAGCAGACAGCTTTTTGAAAATATAGTGACAAAAGAAGAAATTGTACAAAACGTGCAATTTCTCCTTTGGCCACAATGTTTTCCACTTTTTGTCATAGGTTATCCATTCAATTATGGAGATCTCCTATCTTTTGACAAAATACGTTCAAAGTCGTCTGCTGCAGAATTGCCGTATGAGGGAAAGGGTTAAGTGTCTGGCCGATTTTCAAAAGATTTACTAGAAATGTTCCTAGGGTGACCCTCTATCAGATTTCTTCAAGCCAAGCCAGTGTAGGAAACTACCAGGGGGGCGGGGCTTATATTGCTAAAATGAAAAAAATCAAAAATCAGGTGAGCGATCCAGGGCCATCATGGCCCTCTTGTTTATGGGATTTAAGCCTTAAAATAACTTTAACGTTAAACTTTCTGATAATTGTATTAGTTGGCTTGCGATCTTCAGGCTTTGCAAATTATGTAGACCAAGCCCAGCGACCACGTTGTGAACGCGACGCCTGATCAGGGTTTACAATATTTAACGCTGGTAAAGATAATTTCATCCAATACTATCTCAAACAGTTTAGACCCTGACCAGACATTGACAACGCGGAGGCTGATCTGTGTAAGCATTGTTTTCGATTCTCGAAGGATGCCTGTCATTTTAATTATCATTTCCTTATTTTCATAACAGGTGTATTGCGAAGGAAAACGCCACAGAAAACTGAATGCAGTCTAAGGTCAAGGGCCAGTGATGTACTGAAGCGGTCAAGCGGGCTAAAGGGTGGTGCAGCTTATAAAGCCAAAAAGATCAAACTGGCGTCTTCATTTGGCACTCCAAAAATTGAACAATTCGAACTCGATGAAACTTCATCCTCATCCAGTGACAATGAAGAAATAAACGAGTGATTACAACTTTACCCAGTCCTCCACAGAAACTGTTTTACTGATGATTATTGAAATATTTGTAGGAAAAAGAACACTTGGTCATAACATAATGCTCCATTTCCTACACGATTTCAATCCAATTGAAAAAATTGCTCTTTTCTATGGAAGGGAATATCCCCCAAAATGCTATGGGTCTTTATGACATTCTTATTTATAAACATTACATGCTCATGTGTCTTGATGACATTCTCATTTATAAACATTACATGCTCAAACTCTATGGGTCTTTATTACATTCTTATTTATAAACATTACATGCTCATGTGTCTTGATGACATTCTCATTTATTAACATTACATGCTCATGTGTCTTCTTTCTTAGCCGAGCCCCATTAGCTCAGTCGGTGTCGACGAGGGCTGTCAATCCAGGGGTCGTGAGTTCGAATCCCGGCTCGGCCAACATTCTTTCTGACATTTGACAAAAGTCAATGCGACATGCGTCATTTGTCTTTCACCTATAGGCTTAGTCTATGTGGAAAAGCAGCCAGTTGCTTGGAAAGAATGTTGTGTGTTGTACTGGTGTGAGAAAACCAGGAAACATGAGTAGGTGAACTGGCCTCCGTTATATGACTGAGAAATTGTTAACAATGGCGTAAAACCCCAATCAATCAACTTCTTTCTTAATATTGTTTAAGTCATATTATGACACCAGATGGCGCTTTAAATTAAATTCTTATTGAACTCCCAGCTATAATGAATCACTCTTAATATATATACATTTCACAATTATTAATATAAACTCGTTTGTGATAGAATGCTACCTAAACACCAGTTACCTCTATTTTGAAGAGTAGTGACACTTAGGGATCCTTCATTAAATGTGGGATATTTTCCGTTCATATGCGGTTATCTCCCTGGAATAAGAATTCAATTTAAAGCGCCATCTGTTGTCATAATATGACTTAGACAAACAATATTAAGAAAGAAGACACATGAGCATGTAATGTTAATAAATGAGAATGTCATCAAGACACATGAGCATGTAATGTTTATAAATAAGAATGTAATACAGACCCATAGAGTTTGAGCATGTAATGTTTATAAATGAGAATGTCATCAAGACACATGTGCATGTAATGTTTATAAATGAGAATGTCATCAAGACACATGAGCATGTATTGTTAATAAATAAGAATGTCATAAAGACCCATAGAGTTTTGGCGGATATTCCCTTCCATACTTTTCTGCCTAGATTCTCATATTCTTTCCTTGTTAGATCACCTGGGAGCGTTAACTTTTAGCTTTAAACATCATCTCCTCCCAAACTACATGAATAATTTACTTAAAACATCACAGGAATGTTCCTCTGGTTGGCCTCTTTCAAATTTGTTCAAAACATTTAATTCCATCCAGAACTGTTGTTGCTGCGGCATCAGGAAGGGGGCAAAATGTCCAATCTTTGAAATTCTTCTTCTCCAAATCTGCTGTTCTGATTTCACTATCACTTGGTAGAAATGTTCCTTAGCTGACCTTTTTAATTCCATTGAAACTTTGGTTGCTGTGGCATCAGAAAGGGGGGCCAATTTCAAGCCAAATTGATTGGTTAAAAATCATGGCAGTCAAGTGGCATAAAAAAAGGGGCAAAATTACAAAATTGGGAAATTTCTTTTTTTCAACATCATCTTCTAAACCTCAAGACTTATTTCTACCAAACTTCAATAGAATGTTCAATTGGTAGGCCTCTTTAAAAGAAAATCAAACATTTTAATACCATTGAGAACCTTGGCTGCTGTGGCATCAGAAAATAGGCAAAATGTCCAAACTTTAAAAATCTGCTTCTCCAAAGCTGTTTGTCATATTTCAATGTAATTTGGTTGAAGTGTTCCTTGGGTAACCCTCTACAAAGAGTGTTCAAACCATACTTATTTGTTGAAAAACATTGCATTTAGGAGACATCAGAAAAGGGATAAAATAACAAAATTTGGAAATTACAATTTTTTGAAAATCTTTGTCTGATTATAAAAAAAACTTGAGGAGGAAATTACTTCAGTGATCCTCTACGGAATTTGTTCAAGCTGTTGTGATTGGTAACAAAATCATAGCAACCATGCATCATCACAAAAGGGATAAATTGAACCTCTACCTACAAATGAAAACCGTCCTACCATTCCACTCTGCCAATTTCATGGTAACTTAACAGGGATGTTCCTTTGATGGTCCTCCAAATTTGTTCAAGACTTACATTCTGTGTAGAACTTTATAGAAATGCTGTGGCATCAGAAAATGAAAAAATACCCAAACTTTCAAAACCTTAAACCTTTTCCTCCATAAAATCGATAAATTCATTAGTAAGATTCCAAGATAGTTTGGCAGTAATGTTCTTTTGAGGTATTCTCTACACAATCTGCTTAAATCTTATAGATAGTGATTTTGTTGACAAACAGGGCAGCAAAGTGGCATCATGAAAGGTGCAACATAACAAAAGTTCTTATTACGTTTCGAGATACAAATGGCCTTTACTGATAAGCTTTTTAGCTCACCTATGCACGAAGTGCAAGGTGAGCTATTGGGATCAAATTTTGTCCGGCGTCCGTCCGGCGTCAACATTTACCCTTGTTAACACTCTACAGCCTACATTTTGCATCCAATCACGATGAAATTTTGTCAGAACATTCGTCTCCATGAAGTCTCTGAAACTGGGTCATGTCCGGTCAAAAACTAGGTCACCAGGTCAAATTTAAGCAAAATCTTGTTAACACTCTTGAAGCTATATTTTTGGATGGAGCATGTTGAAACTTTGTCAGAATGTTTGTCTTAGTGATATCTAGGTCAAGTTTGAAACTGGGTCATGTCCGGTCAAAAACTAGGTCACTTGGTCAAATTTAATGAATCGTGTTAACACTCTGGAAGCCACATTTTTGGCTTGAGCATGTTGAAACTTTGTCAGAATGTTTGTCTTAGTGATATCTACCTAGGTCAAGTTCGAAACTGGGTCATGTCTAGTCAAAAACTAGGTCACTAGGTCAAATTTAAGGAAAATCTTGTTTACACTATAGAAGCTATACTTTTGGATTGGGCATGTTGAAATTTTGTCAGAATGTTTGTCTAAGTGATATCTAGGTCAAGTTTGAAGCTGGGTTATGTCCGGTCAAAAACTAGGTCACTAGGTTAAATTTGTGGAAAACCTTGATAACACTCTGGAAGCTATATTTTTATATTATGCATGTTGAAGCTATGCCAGAATGTTTGTCTTAGTGATATCTAGGTCATGTTCGAAACTGGGTCATATCCGGTTAAAAGCAAGGTCACAAGGTCAAATTTAAGGAAATTCTTGTTAACACTCTGGAAGCCACATTTTTTACTTGAGCATGTTGAAACTTTGTCAGAATGTTTTTTCTTAGTGATATCTAGGCAATGTTCAAAACTTGGTCATGTCCAGTCAAAAACTAGGTCACCAGGTCAAATTTAAGCAAAATCTTGTTAACACTCTTAAAGCTATATTTTTGGAGGGAGCATGTTGAAACTTTTGTCAGAATGTTTGTCTTAGTGATATCTAGGTCAAGTTTGAAACTTAAGTTTTCAGTTTATAGTTGTTTTTTTATATCGAAGTTTTAAAGAAAAATAAAAGGAACATTATATATATACATGTCTTCGCTTTGTCATTAAAACCTTTTAAGCACTACTGTAAAACGTCTTCAGGGTGTTTCTGTCTTCTTTTCAGTCTGTCTTGCAAACGTAGTGATGCGGTTTGCAAAACGTTACTATAAGGGAAACGTTTTAAGAACCTTTTAAAGACGTGTACATTGCAGGTCTTGGCAAAGCCTTTGAAAGGTTTTCTAGCAGTTTTCAGCACGTGTTAGCTGGGAAACGTCTTAAGATCGTCCTAAAGACGTGTATATTGCAGGTCTTGGCAAAGCCATTTAAAGGTTTTTTAGCAGTCTTCAAGACGTTCAGAAAACTAAACCGATACGTTGACGATATGTAACAGTGTTGGGTGACGGCAACGTTTTCAGCACGTGTTATCTGGGAAAACGTCTTACGATCGTCCTAAAGACGTGTACATTACAGGTCTTGGCAACGCCATTTAAAGGTGTTTTAGCAGTCTTCAACACGTTCAGAAAACTGAACCGATACGTCGACGAAATGTAACAAATTTGGGTGACGGCAACGTCTTCAGCACGTGTTATCTGGGAA
This sequence comes from Serripes groenlandicus, assembly GCA_031761405.1. Taxonomy (NCBI): domain Eukaryota; kingdom Metazoa; phylum Mollusca; class Bivalvia; order Cardiida; family Cardiidae; genus Serripes; species Serripes groenlandicus. Next base: position 51,972,976 of record JASEVX010000013.1, on the reverse strand, counting down.
AACGTCTTACGATCGTCCTAAAGACGTGTACATTGCAGGTCTTGGCAAAGCATTTTAAAGGTTTTCTAGCAGTCTTCAACACGTTCAGAAAACTAAACCGATACGTCGAAGAAATGTAACAAAAAAGGGTGACGGCAACGTTTTAAGCACGTTTTATCTTGGAAAACGTCTTACGATCGTCTTAAAGACGTGTACATTGCAGGTATTGGCGAAGCATTGTAAAGGTTTTCTAATAGTCCTCAACACGTTCAGAAAACTAAACCGATACGTCGAATAAATGTAACAAAAAAGGGTGACGGCAACGTTTTAAGCACGTTTTATCTTGGAAAACGTCTTACCATCGTCCTAAAGACGTGTACATTGCAGGTATTGGCAAAGCATTTTAAAGGTTTTCTAATAGTCCTCGACACGTTCAGAAAACTAAACCGATACGAATAAATGTAACAAAAAAGGGTGACGGCAACGTTTTAAGCACGTTTTATCTTGGAAAACGTCTTACCATCGTCCTAAAGACGTATACATTGCAGGTATTGGCAAAGCGTTTTAAAGGTTTTAAAGGTTTTCTAATAGTCCTCAACACGTTCAGAAAACTAAACCGATACGTCGAATAATACGTAAAAATGTAACAATAAAGGGTGACGGCAACGTCTTCAGCACTTGTTAGCTGGAGACGTCAGGAAACGTCAGGAAACGTCTCCGTCACGTTCAGATAACTTAGAATGGTTCACTGGGTAGTGCCCAAAACCTCTATGTACTTGTAAGCAAGTATTAGTGTTTAATCCTGTCCCACATGCAGATGACTTATAAATTTAATACTTTCCCTCATATAGAGGCTTTCTGACGCCTCTGTAGCAGACGGCTATTTGAAAACATAGTGACAAATGAAGAAATTGCTCAAAACGAGCAATTTCTTCATTTGCCACAATGTTTTCCAATTTTAGTCATAGGTAATCCATTCAATTATAGGGATTTTCAATTTTTTAACAAAATATGTTGAAAGTCGTCTGCTGCAGAATTGTCGTATGAGGGAAATTTTTAAATAACATTGACATGATTGTTGCAAAATTCGAAAATCTGCAGTAATTTCTCTTTTTGTGACAATGTTTTAGATTGTATACAATACTAATATGACAATTGATAGATGTTGTACAGGTTTTTGCGGAGTTGTTTTCAAATAATTCTGCTGTAGTCTGATTTATCTGAGACAATGCTATATTATGCTACAATTTTTTTAAGAATTTGCTTTATTTTCAGTTATTTGCTTCATGATAGCAGCTATTTTTGGATTTATTTCATATGAGTCAATGAATAAAAAAAAAAACACTTTCAGTTTCAGTGTTAATCAAAATTATCTAATATAAAGTGTCCTCTTCAATCATTGATTCTCTGAAGTTGCCTAAAACTGCTGTCCACAATAATATTTTAAGTATTTATTCTTCTCCATGAGCAATGCTAAGTTCTGTTTTCAGAGTGCTTTAAGTTTTTTAGTCCACATGAATACGCTCAGCAACTATCAGATCCATCAAGGTTCTACTGTCTCTGCTTATGAAAAGTGTTTCCTTATCTTCATTAAATCTTGAATGTTATTAAGCTTATTCACCCTTACTAAGTTAGCACAAAAGTCAAAACTCACCGGCTATAGTAAACCCACTCTCAGCCATAATTTTATCACCCAGCAAAATCTAATTTAGAAATTTCGGGATTCTTAGTTTTGTGTATATAATTGGTCAATAAGGAGGTGCAATGTAGCCTGTGTAGGCCAGAATTGGCTTTAGAATCTCATTCCAAGTAGGGAATTAACACGTCTTCATCTTTTTCTGTATTGACCTTTACAGTGACATTACGTTCAACTGGCCAGCATACAAGAGATCTCCTTGCTGTAGTTGTCTCCTGTACAGTATACACCTACAGTAACACACGACATGGGTTTTTCTTGCTTGGTCGACCACAAATAAAGTGGACTGCATATACCTGAAATATTAATAAAAAACATTGCTAGAAACAAATGTTTGTCATTTTGGCACAAGTATAACGAGTTTCCTGTGTAATTACAAAATATTGAATCATATCTTAGATAATCAGAAAAATATTAACATCTACCCATTGAAATACCACACTCATGTGATTACATTAAAGTTTGGAACAATTCACAACCCCTTGATGGATTTTGATACATAAAGAATGTGACATGAACATATGGAATGAGAGAAATTCTTTGATTTACCCATCCTATATTCAATTGTTGAAAATGAGTTTCAAATGTAAATATATATATTACTATATATATATCTAAAGACAATTTAAAAAAGGCTTGACGATAACACGGGACTCCCTCTCTATTGCAATAGCAAATCACCGGTATTTACACTAGAATTTTGTTAACTGGAACAACCGGTTTTATAATAGTTTTTAATAGCACCTGATCTAGTGTTCGATAAGTTACTTTATCCATTTGTCACAATGATTTCAACTCTATTTAAACCCTTCTGTGTTATATAACTATGATACTGTTAAAGTAGAAAATACACCATTCTGGATTATATAACTATAATTATATTGATAGTAGAATATACACCTTCTCTGTTATTTAACTATAATACTGATGCAAATAGAGTATACACCATTCTGGGTTATATAACTATAATACTATTGAAAGTAGAGTATACACTATTCTGGATTATATAACTATAATACTGTTGAAGTAGAGGGTACACTATTCTGGGTTATATAACTATAATACTGTTTAATGTAGAGTATACACCATTCTGGGATATATAACTATAGTACTGTTGACAGTAGAGTATACACCATTCTGGGTTAAATAATGATAATACTGTTGAACGCAGAGTATACACCATTCTGGGTTAAATAACTATACAACTGTTGAAAGTAGAGTATACACCATTCTGGGTTATATAACTATAATACTGTTGAATGTAGAGTATACACCATTCTGGGTTATATAACTATACTACTGTTGAATGTAGAGTATACACCGTTATGGGTTATATAATTATTCCCCCTTCGAAAAAGAGGGGTATATTGCTTTGCACATGTTGGTCGGTCAGTATGTCGGTTGGTCGGTCGGTCAATCCGTCGGTAGACCAACGCTTGTCCGAGTGATAACTCAACAATGCATGGACCTATGGTCCTCAAACTTGACTTGGAGGTTAGGGGTCATCAGGTCAAAGGTCAAGGTCACATTGACCTTGAACGCTAAAGGCTTGTCCAAGTGATAAATCAACATTGCCTGCACCCATGGCCCTCAAACTTAACATGGAGGCTGGGGGTGATCAGTAGATGACATCTATTGATTTTGAGGTCATTTTGTCAAAGGTCAAGGTATATACCATTCTGAGTTATATAACTATATTACTGTTGAATGTAGAGTATACACCATTCTGAGTTATATAACTATACTACTGTTAAATGTAGAGTATACACCGTTATGGGTTATATAATTATTCCCCCTTCGAAAAAGAGGGGTATATTGCTTTGCACATGTTGGTCGGTCAGTATGTCGGTTGGTCGGTCGGTCAATCCGTCGGTAGACCAAAGCTTGTCCGAGTGATAACTCAACAATGCATGGACCTATGGTCCTCAAACTTTACTTGGAGGTTGGGGTCATCAGGTCAAAGGTCAAGGTCACAGTGACCTTCAACGCTAAACGCTTGTCCAAGTGATAAATCAACATTGCCTGCACCCATGGCCCTCAAACCTAACATGGAGGCTGAGGGTGACCAGTAGATGACATCTATTGATTTTGAGGTCATTTTGTCAAAGGTCAAGGTCACAGTGACCTTGAACCTAAAAAGCTTGTCCGAGTGATAAATCAACATTGGCTGCACCCATGGCCCTCAAACTTAACATGGAGGATGGGCCTGACCAGAAGATGACCCTGACCAGCAGATGACCCCTTTTTGTTTTGCACTTTATGATATAGGCGCATCTGAGGTAAGCAGGGTCTCTAAATAAACTGATTGAACTTTCTCTGTGTATACTTCCTCTCTCCCTCATTAAAAAATTATGTTTAGCACGTTCTAATGGCGAGTTTCGAGAAAATATTTATTTATGTAGAGAAATAAAAAAAACATAAGTAATTGTTCATTTTATGTAATACAGATAATTGTAAATGCTAATTACAAACTGACTTTTTTTGTTAAACACGATTCCGGGTGATAACGGTCAATGTCAATTTGATATAGTAAATGCCTTAAGGTGTCGAAAGATACCGAGGTCAGCCAATTCCTGGTTACACAGGATACGGAAATACGGCTGGCCATCACAGAAACAACTTAAAGCAATGGGTTTATATTGTTGTTTCTTTGTTGGTGTTGGACATCCTCATAATAACAACAAGTCTAGCGAATGGAGAATTTCTTTCTCACTTCAAGAACGTGACCTCATGTCAAGTCTGAACGAAACGCAACACAAGTGTTATATTCTCCTGAAGATGATAAAGAAGGATATCATAGAACCAGAAGCCGGTGAATCTATATCATCATATCATTGTAAAACAAGTCTTTTTTATACAATTGAAAATTCACATAAACATTTTTGGATTAATGATAAGCTTATATTGTGTGTACAGCAGTGTCTTAAGCGTCTATTTATTTGGGTGAAGGCAAAAAATTGTCCAAATTATTTCATTCCAGAAGAGAATATGTTCGATAAGCTCAGCGTAATGACTCTGGAAAAAATAGAGTATGTTTTAAACGATATAATAGAGAGTGATATCAAGTTTTTATATTCAATTATTTGTGACAATGTTGGTGAACTTCTGAAATCTAAATTGAGAGGTGATGAACTGGTATGTAGTCTGGCTAATACGAGTACCTCGTTTCCTCCAAGATATTCAGTATGTTATAATATTACACACCTCATCTATACATTCAGGAACAGTTTAATGGAACGCATAGACATGTGTACAAATACAGGTTATATGAATGGGGTGCTGCAACTTCTGCTATATCTACAACATACGAATCATGTCACAGAACATACTACGAGAGATGTAAGAATGGCACTTGACTCTTTAATTCCACTTATACAATTACAATGCACACAGTGTATGTATGTCCAGTACTTGTCACAAGGAAACTTGTCCGACATGCGGTCTATGACAATTAAAAATATAATCCCAGAAATTATTGACTGTGACCTTATCTCGTCAAAGTTATCTTTAGCATCTTTATATATTCAATTTGAACAGTATCACGAGGAGTGTAAGCGCATTCTAGTGTTATGTGAACAAGAAATAATACCATTTGTGGTATCTGTGTGTTGCTGCGCCGAAGGGATAACTTATCATAATATCGCTCTTACTAAAAAACTAAGTTTTACTGACATGTCAAGCAAGGAATTCAGACATTGCATCACTGGCTGTATTGTATTTCATCCATCTCAAGCTAGTCTTGTCCATGTAGCTCTTCAATACGAGATGTTTCGTATTGTGTTCACACAACCTGGATCTGAAATTGAAATGAAACAGGACTACTGGTTAAACTGGGTAACGGTAGATTCAGAAATATATATGTATTTTCTACAATATTTACTCTACTCTCATAAAAAAAAACAGGCAAAAAAAGGAACTGCCACGCAGAAAATAATACACGTTCTCCTAACTGACCCCAATCTTGGCCACAGAGAGACAGCATTAAACCTGTTGGGATGGATATATTTACAGGAAAATCTATTTCAAGTAGCGTGGAAATTGTTCTGTTTATCATGGAAAAATAGACCCGTTAGAAATGCCGCTAAATGGCATATGCTAATTTTACTGAGTGAAATTATAAATTGAACATAGGATTAGCATGATGGAGTTAATTCAATTATTGAGGTTAAAACTGATGAGCATTGACGTGAAAGGTTATCGTGGTATATGTATGAGCCGCTTACGGCAATTCAAGATCATAATGCATCTGCGTAATGACAAGATGTAGGTAAGGAATCCGCCGTGGCAGAGGGGTTAGCGTGGGGGTATTTGAGATATTAATGCATCTGCGTACAGTGAAACTAAGGCGAGGAATCCACCGTCGCATGGAGATGCTTTTGTTTATTATGGAAAGAAAGGCCATTTAAAAGTGCAGCTAAATGGCATATGTTAATTTTATTGAGTAAAATAATAAATAAAACATAGGGTTATTATGATGGAGACCAACGTGATGTCATAGTTTCTTTATCTATTGGTGTAAAACCTTATGAGCATTGAAGTTGAGGGTTATCGTGATATATATGAGTCGCATCCCGGGATTTTAGATCTTAAAGTGGATCTGTGTACAGTCAAGACTAGAGCATGAAATCCACCTTGGCAGAGGAGTTAGCGTCGGGTATTTAAGATCTTAAAGCATCTGCGTAGAGTCAAGACTAAAGCGTGAAATCCACCTTGGTAGAGGAGTTATCGTCGGGTATTTAAGATCTTAAAGCATCTGCGTAGAGTCAAGACTAAAGCGTGAAATCCACCTTGGCAGAGGAGATAGCGTCGGGTATTTAAGATCTTTACGCATCTGTGTACAATCAGATCTTGGGCGAGGAATCCAACGTGGCCAAACTGTTAGCATCGATACATTGAAACCGGGCGTCCAGAGTTCCAGCACATGTCCTATCCTAGTACTGGTTTGTTTACCAGGAATCATACATAAGTGAACTGTCGACGTAACTAAAATAATGTTGTTAAACGGCTGAATAACCTAATACATCTAAAGTATCAGCAGAGTCTGGGGATTCGAGGTCTTAGTACATCTGTGTACAGTAAATACGTTGTTTACACGCACATTCTCACCAGAGTATCTACTTTCCGATTATACATCACGTAGACTAAATGCATCATCTGACAAAAAACTAGAAGTGTAGCCCCAATAGTTGAACGTCAATATTACTGTACATGATACCAGACCGGAGAGGTAAAACGACCCCAAATATTACTGTACATGATGCCAGACTGGAGAGGTATGATGACCCCAAATCACCAGACGCGGCTTGTTTGTTTTACTATGATCCTTACATTTGATGATTATTGAACGACAAACATTCATTAAGCTAGAAAATGTTCAATGTTCACAATATATACTTCATGACTACTGCGAGCAGAAATCGAACCCGGGGCGTCCAGTTTTAGATACGGCATGGTAGACACTCCGTCACAGCTTTTTCAGAGTAAATTATTTTGGGTTTTATACTGGACGTCCCGTTTTTCTCTGAAACGGATACCATTGAAAAGATATCAGATATATTTCGGTATTTCCTTTTACAGTATAGTAAGTTAGCTAAACGATTTCTGCTATTACTGTTTGATCAAATGCCATTCATAATTACTATTGCTGCGTATACTAATGCATACATGAATAAACTCCATAGCTGATGTGCCTTGTTATGGCAAATGTATATTGTTGTTATTGATGATTGAGTTATATCAGAGAAACATCCTGTTTAGAGAAGAAACGGCCATTCATAGAAAAGAGAAGACATAATGTATGCATGCGTTCGAGTTGAATTAATACATGTTCGTAAAGAATTGTACATCACGTTTATACAAAGAATATCCCTTGAAAATTAGGCCCATGCATATTGAATTGGTTTGCGATTGTAGGCATGGTATAACACGCTGCTTTCATCTATTATTTAGTTATATCACGGCGTATCCTGGTTAAGTTGCCAGTACCACTGATCCGTTTATCCTGACACCAACGATTTAGTTATATCACGGCGTATCCTGGGTAAGTTGTCAGTACCACTGATCAGTTTATCCGGACACCAACGATTTAGTTATATCACGCCGTATCCTGGGTAAGTTGCCAGGACTACTGTTCCATTTATCCTGACACTAACGATTTAGTTATATCACGGCGTGTCCTGGGTAAGTTGTCAGTACCACTGATCCATTTATCCTAACAACAACGATTTAGTTATATCACGCCGTATCCTGGGTAAGTTGTCAGTACCACTGATCCATTTATCCTGACACTAACGATTTAGTTATATCACGGCGTGTCCTGGGTAAGTTGTCAGTACCACTGATCCATTTATCCTAACAACAACGATTTAGTTATATCACGCCGTATCCTGGGTAAGTTGTCAGTACCACTGATCCATTTATCCTGACACTAACGATTTAGTTATATCACGGCGTGTCCTGGGTAAGTTGTCATTACCACTGATCCATTTATTCAGACACTAACGATTTAGTTATATCACGGCGTATCCTGGGTAAGTTGTCAGTACCACTGATTCATTTATTCAGACACTAACGATTTAGTTATATCACGGCGTATCCTGGGTAAGTTGTCAGTACGAATGATCCATTTATCCTGACTCCAACGATTAAGTCTTGATGCTAGCGCAACCATCCTAAGCGCCAAGAAGAGAAAGTCATTTTTACAATGTTTAAAGTCTTTTGTATGACCCGGCCAGGGATCGAACTCGCGTCCTCCAGTAGTCGAGGCGGACACTCTACCAATACTCCACTGAGGCGATCCCGTGTATAGTAGATATGAGCCTCGTCTATCAATTGGTGGTCTTATTGACTGACCGTAACGGGATCATATAGAGGTAGATTGGTTTAATAGGGATACTCGTCTAGATTTTTGTCAAAATATGTATATTTGACTTAAGTACATTGTACATGTAGAAGGAAAGTAAAAGATCTGATTAGACGTTGCGAATTCGAGCCTTCACTGTACTCAAGATACATTATGACCCAAAACGCTTGACACGACTCGTTTCTAAGCCGCGTCAGGTAAAACGGTGACGTTGACGTCTCTGCAGTAGACCAATTTTAAAACCATGTACCTTTTCCCACGATTCCCCTTTATATCAGCCCTCCGTTTAATGGAACTATACTGTATAAATCGGCAGTCAATCCACCATTCATCGATTAAATTTGATTTTAACCTTGAATATGTTTACAAAGGTGTGCATTGTCGACTTTTAAGACCCTTTTTTAATACAATAAATGTGCATCGGACGAATTTAATTATCATCTTGGTAAAACTTTGGAAAATCAATAAAAATGTAGTATGAATTGCAATCAGTTAAAAAATTCTGCGGCAAAATAAAGGAAACTGTTCAAAGTCGTCTGCATCAGATGCGTCAAAATACATGTGTTTGTGTGAAATGTATGAAAGATTGTTTGTTTCCCGCACTAATGGTTCTCGGTCAGTTTTTGACATCATTGAATTGATCATAAGCTTTGTACACTGATATTTTAAGAATCAGAGGACAATATGTTGACAGACGACACACGACTTCAAAAATGGTAGTAATCGTTGCCCTCCTTTGAGCTCAGTGTTGCTGGGTTAGCATTAAGACTGGTTGGAGTCGGGATAAATGGACCAGTGGCACTTTTAGGTTACCCAGGAAACGCCGTTATATAATTGAATTTATTTTGAAAGCGGCATAAAACACCACCCAAACAATCAATCAAACGACCGCTTTACATAGGGCGATACCAAAAACTCACTTAAAGCACTTTGTGTCAATTGTGTCCACCAATACTGTCAATATGAGGGTGTTGAGTATGAACCCCAGCTAGGCCAACATTCTTTCTTACATTTAATATAAGTCAGTGTGACAAGTGGATTCATCTTCCATCAATGAGCTAACAGTTATTGTAATGAAATAACCAGTTCCTTGGAAAGACTGTTGTGTGGAGGACTGGTGTGAAAAAAGCCATGATGCACAAGGAAAGGTGACGTGCACGTCGTGATATAACACCAATAATTGTTTAAAAAGGCATTACACACAAATCAATGATGAAGGTTATGTGATAATAGGTCTGACTCAAATTGCATAGATTTGAGAACTCAGGAAAAAAACTTAAATAAATTACCAGAGAGTTAAATTAGTAATCAAACAAACTTTATTTTATATGAAAATATACAAGTTCAACTTATAAGAATACAACTGCATGAACATAAACTAAATTGCAATAGTTTTATTATGAAATCCCCTTGCAGTGTCGTTTCGTACAGATACATTATAGTCACTGTGACTTTGACCTTTGACTTAGGTCAGTGAAACGGAAACCTGTCCAATAAACCGGTGTATGAAATAAAATTAACCAGTGTATGATGTATGGAGGAATTATGTCCACATATGAATTGCTAGAGTAACGAATGCAGACACATAATAGTCACTGTGACCTGGAACTTTGGCCTAGCTCGGTAAAATGCATCCCTCCAAACTCGCTTGACACTAAATGTTTTTTATGGTATATGAAGGGAACTCCGTCCACTAATGACAGTGCTAGAGTGATGATGTCGTTTTATAATAACATATAATATTCACTGTGACCTTGGACTGTGACCTAGGTCGTTGGAACATTAACATATGTAAAAGATTTGTTGCATATGAAATACGATTTAAATTTAAACAAAAATGGGATGAGAAATATTTTTTTTATATCGATGACATCATTTCGTACCATAGTTGCTGTGACAGGGACCTTTAACCAATGTCGTTGAAACACTAAGTTGTCCGAGAGTGATTTTGGTCAACATGTGTTATAAGCTTCATAGCACTTGGATAAGATACAGACATTCGTACAGACATTTGATTGTCACTGTGACCTTGACCTACATCAGTAAGACACGAACTCATTCAAGAGGGTGTGCTGTTGAACATGCGTGTGAAGTTTTATAAAAATCGAATAAGAACTGCAGTCTCTAGAGTGATGCCATCGTTGAGACACGTACTTACGGCGGTCCCTATAAACCTTTTAGATCTTGCGTGAGGGGATTATAATATTCAATCAAAAGACCAATCTGAAACATATTTCCTTGAAATGATATTGGCAAATACATGGAAAATCGTTATCAATGAATGAAACAAAAAAGAGTGTATAAAGATGAAAATAGTGTGACAAAAGGAGAAATTGCTCATGTTGAGTCATCTTTTGCATAGGTGTCAGAAAGCACTTACATGTGAAAAAAGGCAAAACTACAGACAAATCATATGTTGTCAGTTGATTATTTTTTGTATAAGTCATCATAATTTCATGGATTCAAAATCTTGGCCATATTTTAAAGTTAAATATATGCTTAACCTGATCTTGATTTTTCTTTTCTTTGCTTAGTTCGGTAGGACTCGTAAATAACTGGTCGTGCTGCAAGCAAGGGGCTAACTGCAGTTCATGGGGATATTACTTGAAAATGTATTTATAAATTAAAAATTCATAAACTTAAAAGTATTTTCTTTTACACATAAATAAAACACCTATAATGACACAATAAGCACATACTTAACACCTGAAAACAAAATCCCTCTTTAGCACTTTATGTGGTACGAAGTCTCCGAGAATGGTACGATATTGCGGTGGTACGAAGTATCCGACATGCTTTGTAGTCACTCAAAGTAACCTCCCTTGAAATGGGGTTTTACTTCCGTGTAAGTCGAAAGTTGATTAAAGAAAAAACAAAACGTGAAATCACCGTTAATTCTTGCCTGTCACTTTGTACAGCGAAATATACACAAACAGACAAAAACACAGGTAGGTTCTCAAATTAGTTCACTGTCAAGGCTGTTAAACTCATGAATTTTAAGTCATCTAAAGTAACCTCCATTGAGATTTGTTTACTTCCTTTTATAGGAAAAACCAGAAACGTGCAAGAACTGTTAATTCATGCCTGTCATTTTAAACAGCAACGTTTTTGTACAAGAACACAGGTAGATTAATTTAGTTAGTTCCAAGACCCATTTTGTTAACCCTTTGACTGCTGAAATCGATTTTGTTTTTGTGAAACCTAGCTGTGCCACCAGTATAGAGTCTGACGAAAGTCAGGCTCAACTCAACAATTTCATCTTGATATTCCTAGAACTATCAATGGTCTCTTACACACGCAAAGATTGACAATACCATTTCAGAAAGTCGGCATTGAAAGGGTTACGCTTTGTTTTACATGTCATTTAGTTAGATTTCCGCCAAATCGATTTTAGCTCCTTTATAAACAGACAAGTCAAAATAATGGTAGCCAGAACTTATGACCCCAAGATTTATCAACCCCAATTTCAGTCGACCCCATTATCGGTTTAAATAGGTGTGAATGGATGATTTAAGTGTAATAAACAGTCATTTCAAAAGGAGAAAAAACAACAGTTTCATGATTTAATTATGATTTATTATGATTATTTAAATGATCTTGATGTGTTATAAATAGTGACTTTGAAAACATTTTGTCATAGATGGAATAAAACAACAACAATTATTCAATGAATTCAAATTTATTAAAGTCACAAGTAACAACAAAATAATCCAATTTATTATAATTTTAACAATTCTGAACAGAGTTTCACGAAATTATCAACAATTTTAATGAAAATGTGGTAGGCAGTTATACATACATTACACACACACATATATATATATATACAATTTGTTAAAGGACAACCAATTGTAGGATTCTTAAAATTGAGCAATTAAAATAATTATATTATTACAACAATGAACATTATCAATAAAACAAACACAAATTACGAAAAACTTCAAAAGTAAGTGCAAACACACATTTAGGTTTCATCTTTTCATCTTTTGTGTGTATCAGGTGTTGCTAACAAAGTTAAACTCATCGTTAAATGCGCTAAAATTAAGCAAGGTTTCATCTTTTGTGTGTATCAGGTGCTACTAACAAAGTTTAACATGTATTATATTAATTGCTTAATATAAGCGCAATCAACAATGTGTTTCTTTAACTTTGTTAGTAGCACATGAAACACAAAAACGATGAAAAGACGAAACCTTTTTTAATTTCACCGCAATTAAAGTTTATTTAAGTTTTTCGATAAATACATCAATAGTAGTGTAAACAACAATTACATTTACTAAGGATTACAATAGACGTATTCATTAACTATTTAAAACAGACTTTTAATACAATCACACGAACATTAACACCCATAAAGAAATAATAATCATTTAATTTTACATTATCAAAACAATTTAGCGAATTTACAACATACAAAATCACAATCATTATCAACATTTTTATCAAAATTTAAACATACATTTTTATTACAATGTTAACATACATTTTTATTACAATGTTAACATACAATTTTATTAAAATGTTAACATACATTTTTATTACAATGTTAACATACTTTATTACAATAAACATTATTAAAATTTAGTGATTATACAACAAAAGAACCATCATCATTTCACACCAATATAAACCGATAATGGGGTCGAAAAGACTTAGGAAACTGGGGTTGATAAATCTTGGTGTTGAAAGTTCTAGAAGCCAAAATAATTCTGAGTCTTGATGTTGTTTGATATAAATTAATTTATTACCAACACATACATACACCATTCAATTCACTGGACTCGAAAATAGATATATGTAACACCATTGTAAGAGTTTGTGGATTGATGTAATTTATAGTGAGACTGGGTTCACAACGGTTCCTTATCGACCTACATTTCTAGTACAGTGGTTTGAATGATGTATTTATGAGTCCTCAGTTAATTAATTTTCACAATAATACAAATACTCGTCTGAGTGAATTGGACGATTCTTTTGAGTACCAACAGGATAGTGTTTAATGCAGTGATTAAATATATATTTAAGAGCAGTTATCAATTTAATCTGGACTCCTTATAAGTGACTCCATTGACAAACTTAGACTAGATATATGTAAATTTTGTAAAATTGCACATCTTTTGAGTACTCACAACATAGTGTTAAATTTAGTAATAAAATATTTATATATATGAGCAAAGATCAGTGTTCCAACTCCCATTTTTTTCCAAGGGTAAACTTACCACTTCAATTGAAAATCTGGGGGTAAGATTTATTTCAGGGTGTATGAAATTTTGAAGGCAAATTTACCATCATAAAATAGGATAAACAGCAAGCACATGTTTGACTATATTAAGATCAAATTTTATGCACTGTAACAAATTTAAATTATTGCAGTACTGTAGTGACACTTACTTTTCTACATTCCGTACACACCAATTAGAAGGCATAGATTAATCTAATGTCCAAGTGAAAACTTTTTTATTAAAGATCGCAGCAGAAATTGTATCGGTAGAAAAATAGGTCACTCGAAATCCGGGGAACTTTATAGTACAAAATGCCAGACTGAAGTGCTCAAGGTGAGTTTTTGTGATCACCTTTTGTCCGTCGTTCGTCGTCACCATTTGCTTGTTAACACTCTAGAGGCAACATTTTCCATCCAATCTTCATGAAAGTTTATCAGATCATATATCTCTATCAAATCTAAGCCTAGTTTTAAACTTGGTCATGTCGGGTCAAAAACTAGGTCACTAGGCCAAATTGAAGGAAAATCTTGTTAACACTTTGGAAGCCACATTTTAAATTTGAGCATGTTGAACCTTTGTCAGAATGTTTGTCTTTGTAATATCTAGGCCAAGTTCGAATAAAGGTCATGTCGGGTCAAAAGCTAGGTCACTACGCCAAATTGGAGGAAAATATTGTTAACACTCTGGAAGCCTCATTTTTGGCTTGAGCATGTTGAAACTTTGTCGTGAAATTTGTCTTAGTAAAAGTTTGAATATGGGTTATGTCCGGTTAAAAACTAGTTCACTAGGCAACATTTAAGGAAAATCTTGTTAACACTCTTGAAGCCGAATGTTGAAACTTTGTCAGAATATTTGTATAAGTAATATCTAGGCTAAGTTTGAATATGGATAATGTCAGGTCAAAAGCTAGGTCACTAGGCCAAATTTAAGGAAAATCTTGTTAAAACTCTTGAAGCCGCATTTTAAACCTGTGCATGTTGAAACTTTATCAGAAAGTTTGTCCTGATAATATCCAGGCCAAGTTCGAATATGGGTCATGTCCTGTCAAAAACTAGGTCACTAGGTTAAATTTAAGGGAAATCTTGTTACCACTCTGCAAGCCATATTTTTGGTTGAACATGTTGAAACTTTGTTAGAATATTTGTCTTGATGATATCTAAGGTAAGTTTGAATATGGGTCAGGTCAGGTCAACAAATAGGTCACTAGGCCAAATTGTGGAACAAAAACTAGTTAACACTATAATGGAGATCGCATTTTTGACTTGAGCAGCTTGAAATGTTGGCAGAAAGTTTGTCTTGATGATATTGCCATTGGCGCTGAAAAAGTTAAGTCGTAAATAGCCCATTCTCAGGTGAGCGATTCCAGGGCCTCATGGCCCTTTTCTTTACATTAGATTGATTTGTCTTGGATTGAACTCCTCCTCAGTCAATATTTTGAACATTTTCCTGCTCCGACTCTTGACGTAGAGTGTCCGCTTCGAGTGCGGGAGGTCGTGTTTTTTTGTTTTTTCCCCCGACTGGGTCATACCAAAGACTTTTGAAATGGTAGTAATGGATGCCCTCCTTGGTGCTCAGAGTTGCAGGATAAGCATTACGACTAACTGGCATGTGTCAGGATAAATGGACCAGTAGTACTGGTAACCTACCCCGGAGACACTGTGATATAACTTTTAAAATTGTTGAAAGCGGCGTAAAACATTAAACAATCAATCAATCGATCGGACTCTTGACGTCATATTTTAACATCATTTTCCTGGTTCCATGCCCCCCCAAAAAAATGTACATATGTTTAATGCTAAAATACTTCAACTTGTAGTTCAACTTCTAAAAATTTGGTTTAAATCGACATCTTACAAGATAGTAAAACAGTTATTTCATTGTTTATTGGTAACAGTTAAGATGTTATCCCCACCAATTCTGGACAACAGTTTGTACAGTAACTGAAATAACCATGAACTAACTATATTATATATGATGTATACTGTAAAGTATTTACCGCATCACATGTTATTTTGTTAAACTTTTTACAAACCTTCATGCAAATACATAATATGCGCTATTCCATGAGAAAAGCTACAAGGCGGCTTTTGGGAACATTGCAGACCCTGATCAGCCTCTGCATCTGCAGTCTGAGCAAAATCCCCACTGTTCACATATTATTTACATTGGCTTGTTAGAAGCTTCTTTCAATTTGTGTAGGTTATAATAAGACGGAGCAGATGTATAGGCTAATTTGGAACCTACAGAGGTCCAGATAAGAAGGAGTATTTAGCTCTTTTCCCTGCAATATTTCTTATTATCAAACCAAACCCTATGATGTGGGTACTGAAAAAAACCGTCTCATTGAGACAATTAATTTGAGTACCCACAGCATAGTGTTAGAGGGTCAAATAAATATTTTAGAACATGCGAAACGTCCCTTATTTAGAGCCCACAACCTACATTGTTCATAAATGTCAACTTGTACCTTTTACCATACGCCGACTCATATGTCATAATATCAATCATCTTTCCTTCTAAATTTGAATCAATCTATCAACCATAACAGGGTAGTGTTGCGGGGAGTGAGAAGTCTAAGCGAGGTAGTGATAGATCTAGACATACAAACAAAGGTAGAAGAAGAGATGAGAAAATGAGCTCCAGAAAGGTCTGTGACTTTGCATGAACTAGCTGCAATATTTTCATCGATCACAATGTTTTCGACTCTATTTATAAATTTGTTTTGCTATTCTATTTATTACCTCAGACTGGTGTAGCCTTTATTGGTAAAGTGACACATAGGGATCACTTTTTTATCATCTGTCTGTCAACCTGTCCGTCATACTGAATCTTGTAAATTGAGTGAAATTAGTTTTGTGACATTCATGATACCTGTATTAGAGCTACATGTATGTCGAATGTATAAATTTACCATTTAGGCTTATTTAAGCCCATACCACAAGTCTGCAGCAAAGGACTTTGAAAGCATCAAGACAAAAAATATGGAAAATCACTATAAATGAAAGTATAACAGTTGAATACGGTAGAAAACATTGTGGCAAAAGGAGAAATTGTTCATTTTGAGCATTTTTTTCTTTTGCCTCAACGTTTGTTGCAGAGGCGTGAGAAAGCATTTACATGACGGAAAGGGTTAAGAAAAATAATAGGATAAGAGTGACTAATTACAAGCACCGTTCTAGTGATGTGTATTTTATTTTTTACAAGTCCCCCCCCCAAAAAAAATAGCCTTGCTCAGGTATAATAGAAGAATTTTCCCCATTTGTACAGGATGAGAAAGATGCAGAAAAAAAGAGATCACGGTCAAGATCAAAGTCGAGGGATGGTTCAGAAACGGGGGATAGCAAGAGAAGAAAGTTGGATAGTAGTCCATATACGGAGGGTAAGTTCTGAAATGGTTTACCTGGGCATCTATTCACCAGTCATTCCTAACATGCAATCTAATCTTTATCCTTTCCCACATACAGCAAATCTGCAGCAGACGACTGTGATAGCATCTAGGCAAATAACAAGGAAACCCTTTGAATGAAAGAACAAACATCAAAATGTGTCTGCAAGGGGGAAAGTGTTAATTCTGAAAGTAACAACATTTTTTGATTGGCTAAACTATTATGGTATAGTGAATCACAAATTGTGTTACGGTACTTTGAAATTTTGAATTTTCTTCGAATTTACAACTATAATGAACTAAGAATGGTTGGTGAATACAAACCCTGATGAATTATTTTAGGGATAATGTTTTTTAGAATGCTTAAGGAAAAATTGTAACTTCAGAAAGTCGAGCTATTGTGATACCTTTGGTGTCGTTGTTACCAAATTTTAACCTTACCTCATAACTAAAAAATGGTTACGCATATTCTAATGAAACTTGGTACACATGTTTATAGAAACAACGCACATGACGCTGATACCAAGTCACATAACTCTGGCTTAATAACTATTCAGTTATGTCCCTTTTTGGACTTAGAAATTTAATTATACAAAAAGTTTAACCTTGCCCATAACTCAAAAGAAGTACAACATATTCAACTGGAACGTTATCAACACATGTTCCTAGGAACAATACTCATGTCTATACCAATTCACATTACTCTGGTTTAATAATTATTTAGTAAAGCCCCTTTTTCAACTTAAAAAAACAGACGAGTGTTGACTTTTTCGAAAGTTGTCTGCAGCAGATGGGTCAAGAAATGTTAACATGATAAACATAGGTTAAATATAAGGCATAGCTGACAAGGTTTTGAGCCATAATATGGTGTCCGGATTTTGAGTTACATCACAAACACTGTGGTGTCCTCTTTTGTAATATTTGACTTTTGTCAAATTAAATGCTATATATGTTTAGAACAATTTGTTAGTAACACAGGACACCATGTAATAAATCAATTTTATGAAGAGTATGCCTAGTTAATTTTGTTTAGATCTAATTTACATTTTCACCATCTTTATTTGGAATTATTTCAATAAATAAATGGTTTATTTAGTGAAACAATTAATAGAATACAACTAGATAAAGAATGGTGTAACAGGACACAACACGATGTAACAGGACACAAACTGGTGTGTAACAGGACACAAAATGATGTAACTGGACACTAATTCAATTGTATTGTTAGTAACACAGGACACCATTGTAATAAATCAATTTTATGAAGAGTATGCCTAGTTAATTATTTTTAGATCTAATTTACATTTTCACCATCTTTATTTGGAATTATTTCAATAAATAAATGGTTTATTTAGTGAAATAATTACAACTAGATAAAGAATGGTGTAACAGGACACAAAATGATGTAACAGGACACAAACTGGTGTGTAACAGGACACAAAATGATGTAACTGGACACCAATTGTGCACTTCATATAAGTGTGTAATATAATAGCATAAACATTTTCAGTATAAATAATTCTCCAGTTAAATTAAAATATACTTATCATGCAAATATGTATTTATTATGTAAGCACAATGCTTATGGAGGTAGAATATGCTTTCCAGGACAGTCAACGTTACAAGGCAAAAGAGACAAAATTCGTGATTTTTTTCCCCCAGTCAAAAATAATAACAAGTTCTTCGTAGTGAATTAAATAGGTTCGCAAACATCTCTGGACAATTTAAATAACGAAATAGGAAGTTACTACGCATTGCGATACATTATAAGCAACCATTGATGACCTCAATCGGCTTGGTGCCGGCGTAACAAAATTTCAGAAGTCTGACTGTCATTTTCGAGCCGCCATTTTAAAACACTCTTGTCGTAAAACGTCTATAACTGTCGTAAATTGTTGCGATGTTTAATGTCGTAAATAGAACAGCCAAAATTTAGTTTCCTCCTAGGTGATTGACGAAGCATTTTTTAATTATAACAAAATAATAGGGCGTAACAAAAAAAGACACCATTTTGATAAACAATATTTTGACTCCCTGTCAAATAAAAGATATCTGTCCCAGAACAACATGTTTACGACATTAACAAAGAATGTAAGTGATCACGTGATTTGTATGCAATGAAAATATGGTTATCGGTCCAGGTTTCGAGTTTTGATGCTATTTAGACGTGATGTAACTGGGTGGACACATTCGTTACGCCGATGTCCAGGATTTTATATTCAAATCAAAATCGTATTTACGTCGCTCTATTAAATCTTAAAGTTATATAAAGTAATTTTTAGCTCGCCTATTCGAAGAAATAGGGGAGCTTATGTTATCACGTTGGCGTTGGCGTTGGCATTGGCGTTGGCGTTGGTGTTGGCGTTGGCGTCCGCGTTGCCAGCTTGGTCAAACCTTTGCGTGCAAGGCCTTTTCTCAGACACTGTGTATGCTGTTGCTTTGAAACTTCACACACTTATTCAGGATCATTAGGGGACCTTGTATGTCAAGTCCCATAACTCTGGAATGGATTTTGACTGAATTGTGCCCCTTTTTCGACTTAGAATTTTGTTCAAACCTTTGCGTGCAAGGCCTTTTCTCAGACACTGTGTATGCTGTTGCTTTGAAACTTCACACATTTATTCAGGATCATTAGGGGACCTTGTATGTCAAGTCCCATAACTCTGGAATGGATTTTGACTGAATTGTGCCCCTTTTTGGACTTAGAAATTTGGTCAAACCTTTGCGTGCAAGGCCTTTTCTCAGACACTGTGTATGCTGTTGCTTTGAAACTTTACACACTTATTCAGGGTCATTAGGGGACCTTGTATGTCAAGTCCCATAACTCCGGAATGGATTTTTTTCAAACATTTGGATTTTTTTCTTTTTCTTTTCTTGTATTTTTCAATTTTGCGTTTAGCTCAACGTTAAAGTTTCGATTATTTTTTTTTCTCAATAAGTACTGGTTCTAGGGCTTTCATATTTTTTGGGGTAAAACATTTGTTTTTTGCTGGATTTTGAAAATTGGGCATAGCTTCTTCATATTTTGTTGGATTAATTTCATTTTTTTGTATTTTTGAACTTTGAGCATTATTTTTTTATTTTTTATTTTTTTTCTTGAATTTTGGAACTTTGTGTTCAGCTCAATTTTTTTTTTTAAATTTCTTGTATTTTTGAACTTTTTTTTTTTATTATACCCCCCGGCAAACAAAGTTTGGGGGGGTATATAGGAATCACCCTGTCTGTCCGTCCGTCTGTCCGTCTGTCCGTCTGTCTGTCTGTCCGTATGTCCACATTTCTTGTAAGCACTACTCCTCCTAAACGGCTCAATGGATTTGGTTCAAACTTTACATGAAGGTTACACATCATATGTAGATATGCATGAAGGAAGATCACACGCCTCGGACTCTTCCAAGGGGAGATAATTTAACTTAGAGGTTATCTGCGAGGGACTCCTGTGCACATACCTCCACATTTCTTGTAAGCACTACTCCTCCTAAACGGCTCAATGGATTTGGTTCAAATTTTACATGAAGGTTACACATCATATGTAGATATGCATGAAGGAAGATCATACGCCTCAGACTCTTCCAAGGGAAGATAATTCAACTTAGAGGTTATCTGCGAGGGACTCCTGTGCACATACCTCCACATTTCTTGTAAGCACTACTCCTCCTAAACGGCTCAATGGATTTGGTTCAAACTTTACATGAAGGTTACACATCATATGTAGATATGCATGAAGGAAGATCACACGCCTCGGACTCTTCCAAGGGGAGATAATTTAACTTAGAGGTTATCTGCGAGGGACTCCTGTGCACATACCTCCACATTTCTTGTAAGCACTACTCCTCCTAAACGGCTCAATGGATTTGGGTCAAACTTTACATGAAGGTTACACATCATATGTAGATATGCATGAAGGAAGATCATATGTATCGGATTCTTCCAAGGGCAGATAATTCAACTTAGAGGTTACCTGCGAGGGACTCCTGTGCACATACCTCCACATTTCTTGTAAGCACTACTCCTCCTAAACGGCTCAATGGATTTGGTTCAAACTTTACATGAAGGTTACACATCATATGTAGATATGCATGAAGGAAGATCATACGCCTCGGATTCTTCCAAGGGCAGATAATTCAACTTAGAGGTTACCTGCGAGGGACTCCTGTGCACATACCTCCACATTTCTTGTAAGCACTACTGAGTCAAACTGTATATGAAGGCTACACATTATATGTAGATATGCATGAAGGAAGATTTTTCTCCTCAGATTCTTCCAAGGGAAGATAAGCAAAGTAGAAACTTTACCAATGTATCCGATGCTTTGGGAGGGGAGCGGGGGGTATTCTTTAGTGAGCTTTGCTCACAGTATTTCTTTTTAAATTATTATTTCACAATATTAGTTTCCAAACTTTAAATATAAAGAAAAACAGTTTGTTTTGGTTTTCAAAAAGTCCTCCCATGCCTTTGTCGGGAAGGACACGGCG
This sequence comes from Serripes groenlandicus, assembly GCA_031761405.1. Taxonomy (NCBI): domain Eukaryota; kingdom Metazoa; phylum Mollusca; class Bivalvia; order Cardiida; family Cardiidae; genus Serripes; species Serripes groenlandicus. The sequence goes on along the minus strand of JASEVX010000013.1, from coordinate 51,951,360 downwards.
AAAATGCTCAAGAAAAGTATTAATTAAAGGAGTTTATCAGTTCTTTCAGAAATCAATAGCATATTATTTAATAGATTTAGTAGTTTCTAACAGTTTGTGACATGCTGATAAACTATAAAACACATAGTTCTTCAAATAAAGGAGAATAAATAATGACTCTGTGATGTAACACAAAATCCCGGACACCATATTATGGCTCTTTTGTCTTAAGTATCTTAGGGACTTCGGTAAGGAATCCACCTTTAAGAGCAGAAGACACAGTTTCACATTCTGGGCAATTTATGAACCTGATGTGAAATTTGTTAAGACATCCGCAGAGTGGGGAAAAATTATAACATCTTTATAGCAGAGTGAAAATAGTTAGTAAAGGAGAAATTGCTCAACCTTAACACTTTCTTCATTCACATGTTCTATTTTGTATATCACTTGAAATATGATTTATATTTATAAATATTGAATTGGTATGACCTCTGTTTGTTTCAGGTGAAAATCAGCTGACTGGCTATGTAATAAAAGATACAGTAGGCTCAGACAAAGAAGGTATGTTGAAATTTCTCTTTTTCTCTAAATATTTGCTCAAGTGTTATTTTGCAGAGGTGTTTTTGGGGACAGGACGAAAGTTGTTCTTGTAGTAAACTAGTTAAAGCATGCATTTGGTATTGATTAAGAGCTGCAGATAGGTTACAATTTCATGTTCTTAAACAGTTCTTCTAATGCCAAATCCTATTCTGTGGGTAGCTCAGTCGGTAGCGATGTTGGCCGTCAATCCAGGGATTGTGAATTGGAACCACAGCTCGGCTAACTTTTTTTCCGACGTTTGACAAAAGTCACTGTTACAAGGGTAATGGTCTAACAGTCTATGATGAAAAAAGCCAGTTGCTTGAAAAGACCGGTGTGTGGAAAACTGGTATAGGAAAGCCATGAAACACATGAGTAGGTGATTTGGCCGTTTGAATAATATGATTGAAAAATTGTTGAAAACGTTGTTAAACCCAAATTAATCAATGTGGGTACTCACAGAGTCAATTCTCCTGAGGGCCATTATTAGGGGATATGGGTGTTTTTTTGGGGCAAAGCGGAGGGCAGGTCAAGTTTAATTCCTTTTATTGTTTTAGCTCACCTGAGCTCGAAGTGCTCAAGGTGAGTTATTGTGACCGCCTTTTGTCCAGCGTGCGTCGTGCCTCGTCCGTCAACATCTTCTCCTCAGTTACCAGTTGGTCAATGTGGATGCAACTTCACAGAAAGCATCCTCTCAATGACCTCACCAGAATTCCTTAAATTGTTTGGGTCCATGCAGAATTCTGGTTTCCAGGGCAACCATGCAAAAACATTTTTAAAATTCTTCTCCCAAACTGGTTTGCAGATTTTCAAATAATTTTGTAGAAATGTTCCTTTGATGACCCTCTATCAGTTTCCTTCAAGCCATGTTGATTGGTCGAAAAACATAGCCGCCATGGGGCGGGGCTATTTTGCCTTATATGGCTATAGTGAGAGTGTTACTCAAATTTTTCACATTGTGTATTTCACAGATGGAGCTAATCTGGACATTATAGAGCAGAACTTCAGTGATTGGTCGGATGACTCGGATGATGATATTCTCAACCAGCCCGGGGAACCTGTAAGAATTGTTTACCCATTTCCCTCATATAGACGCTTTCTGATGCCTCTGCAGCAGACGGCCTTTTGAAAACATAGCAATAAAAGAAGAAATTGCTCATATAGAGCAATTTCACCTTTTGTCACCATGTTTTCAGCTCTATTCAATTATTGTTCTTACATTGAAAGGGATTTTCTGTGCTTTTGCCTGGATGTTTTCAAAGTCGTCTGCTGCAGATTTTTTATATGTGGGAAAGGGTTAAGCCCTATCCGACATACAATAAATCTGAAACCTCTGTAGAACAGTTATAGCTAAACACTTGACTATTAAAGAGTCAAAACATAAAATTTGACTATCAAAAATATAATGCTTAAATATATAACGTAAGAACAATTTTTTTTTAAGAAATGTTTTTACACTTGACTACTATGTTTTTATGTATGAAAATAAATCAGTTTTGTGTAGTAAATTTACGCTTTCACGGAAATTGCTGAGTGCAAAAACTGAAAATATACTGACTTCCGGTTTACCGTGATGACGTAGTAAATTTGACTATCAAAAATATATTAAATGCTTAAATATATAACGTAAGAACATTTTTTTTTTAAGAAATGTTTTTACACTTGACTATTAACCCTATTCCACATACAACAAATCTGCAGCTGACGAGTTTGAAAACATCATAAATGAGAGTTTTATTATTAAATAGAGTTGAGCAATTGTGAGCAACATCTTCTTTTACAACTATGTTTTTAAATGTGGACTGGTGTCAAGGCGTCATAAAGGGTATGTATATAGGGATAATACACATTTTCGAGGGCGTGAACATCTGCGGACGCCCGCAAAATGTGTTTACGCCCGAGTGCGAAGCACGAGGGCATAAACACATTTTAAGGGCCTCCGCAGATGTTCACGCCCGAGAAAATGTGTATTTTCGCTATTATTGCATAAAATAAGAGCAAACATCAAACATATAGTCCGCTGTAACGTTCAGTTGTACGATAACCGCCGATGAACATCACGCGATAAGGATTGACACATGTGACGTCATAACATAAACAAGTTATGTTTTATATATCCACGAACCGGTCCTACATCAAGGTTGCCATCACTGACTCGAATGTTTTTGGATTATGTTATGCTCTTTAACTGTGAGTCTATTGCATGTTACCGATTATCGAGTTAAAGAAGCTGATGTTATTGTTAACCCAACAATTGCTCCTATTCTAGGGGAGATGGAGCGTCCATGTTTTGTTTACTAACGGTGCCCGGGTAATGCATATGTAAAACATCTAACCGGTCTGAAACGGCACGTACGCGCGAGAATCGCTTTGTTTATACACGTTTTCTCGCCGTTTACGCCCGTTTTTTGCAATGTTTCTGTATCCCTTAAGCGGGCGTAAAACATAGATTTTATGCAATAATGTGGGAAAGGGTTCATATATGAGCTGCATCATTGGATAAGGTCTCTCGTTTCTTCTTCATGAAGTGAATACTTAATCAAACCTGCATTGTTGGCATATATTCCATGTAGCCTTTGATGTTTCTTCTGACAAATATCTGAAGTCTAGCTCTTCCAGCACTAGTATCATATTCATGCAAGAGATACCAAAACAGAGAAACCACGAACCCCAATTCATATATTTATTCATACACATTGGTCATAATAACCGTAAGCATTGAACAAACAGTGTTTTCTTTGTGAGACTGGATGCCGAATGGTTAGAATTAGGGATTTTGGACTTAACTTCCAGGGTTCGAATCATGTTTGTGGTGGTCATGGTGATGTTCCCTTGGACAAGGGACATTCCTAGTCTAGTACTGAATTTTGACACAGGCATCATGAATAAGTGTTCTGTCGCCATGATATAACAAACTATCATGGTAAAGGGAGTAAAGCTGCAATATATAAAAATAAACAAATCCTTTGTGACATGCATTTTTAGCTCACCTGAGCTTTGCTCAAGGTGAGTTATTGTGATCGCCTTTTGTCCGGCGTCCGTCGTCCGTCGTCCGTCGTGCGTCAACTTCTTCTCCTCAGTAACCAGTGGGTCAATTGGGATGAAACTTCACAGAAAGCATCCTCTCAATGACCTCACCAGAATTCCTTCAAATTTTTGGGATCCATGCAAAATTCTGGTTTCCATGGCAACGAAACCGAAAAAACTTCAAAATTCTTCTTCTCCCAAATTGGTTGGCAGATTTTCAAATAATTTTGTAGAAATGTTCCTTGGATGACCCTCTATCAGATTCCTTCAAGCCGTGTTGATTGGCCGATAAACATGGCCGCCAGGGGGGGGGGGGGGGGGGGGGGGGCGGGCTATTTTGCCTTATATGGCTATAGTGAAAACTTAAAAAATCTTCTCCTCCGAAAGTGTAAGGCCGATTTTCAAATAATTTTGTAGAAATGTTCCTTGGGTGACCCTCTATCAGATTCCTTCAAGCCATGTTGATTGGTCGAAAAACATGGCCGCCAGGGGGGGGGGGCGGGGCTATTTTGCCTTATATGACTATGGTGCAAACTTAAAAAATCTTCTCCTCCAAAAGTGTCAGGCCGATTTTCAAATAATTTTGTAGAAATGTTCCTTGGGTGATCCTCTATCAGATTCCTTCAAGCCATGTTGATTGGTCAAAAAACATGGCCGCCAGGGGGCGGGGCTATTTTGCCTTTTATGGCTATAATGCAAACTTAAAATATCTTCTCCTCCATAAGTGTCAGGCCGATTTTCAAATAATTTTGTAGAAATGTTCCTTGGGTGACCCTCTATCAGATTCCTTCAAGCCATGTTGATTGGTCGAAAAACATGGCCGCCAGGGGGGGGGGCTATTTTGCCTTATATGGCTATAGTGCAAACTTAAAAAATCTTCTTCTCCAAAAGTGTCGGCCCGATTTTCAAATAATTTTGTAGAAATGTTCCTTGGATGACCCACTTTCAGATTCCTTCAAGCCATGTTGATTGGTCAAAAAACATGGCTGCCAGTAGGCAGGGCTATTTTGCATTATATGGCTATAGTGAAAACTTAAAAAATCTTCTCCTCCAAAAATATCTGGCCGATTTTCAAATAATTTTGTAGAAAAGTGCCTAGGGTGACCCTCTATCAGATTCCTCCAAGCCAAGTTGATTGGTCGGAAACTATGGCTGCCAGGGGGCGAGGCTTATATAGCTAAAGCGAAAAAAAAAAAATCAGGTGAGCGATTCAAGGGCCATCATGGCCCTCTTGTTATACCTCCAAAGCAGATAGAAGACATACATAATGACAAGGTGTGTATGTTTAGGCATTGTGGATCATTAATGTAATAAAAACTTGATGTCCAAACCTTGTTAGCTCGTCTGTTTTTCGGAGACTTTTAACCTTACTTCATAACTCAAAAACCGTTTTGAAATGAAACTTGGTACACATGTTCCTAGGAACAATATGCATGTATATACCAAGTCACATAACTGTAGGTTTAATAATAATTCACTAATGCTCTTTTTCGGCGTAGAAAAAAACAGACGAGCATTGGCGTTCACTCGCTGCACACTACTCCTAGGTGAAGGTCACATTTCAGGGTCAAATGGCTCTCTCACTTTCTAAGAGAGCTCGTTTAAAGCCAATCAATATCTCCTGTAGCAGCATTTTTGAAACACCACATGCAGATCACCTATTGAACTTTTAATTTTGATACAGAGTTCTAAACATTTGGTATTATTATAATGGTAGAGCATCTGCGTTAGGTGCAGGATGTTGCAAGTTCGATCTCTGGTCGGGTCTACAACAGACTTTAACATAAAGAAATGGCTTTCCTTCATGGTTATGCAATGAGCATTACGACTGACTCACTGGTGTCAGGATAAGTGGACCAGTAACTTGTGATTTTCCTAAGACAATAACTGAAAAATTGTTAAAAGCGTCGTCAAACACCATATAAACAAACAATGTTTCATTGTGTACAGTCTCCAGTCCCACCCAAGCCAGTGGAAACGAATGTAGTTAAAGAGGAGCCGGGTCAAGCACAGCCAACTGTTTTCGTGATACAGAAACCCAAGCCCATAGATGATGGGTAAGTCAATGGGGGATAATATGGAAAACAGACTGAAGGCTTTGAAAGTGATGGCAAGTGCCATGACAACTATTGAAAACATTGAGACGAAAGTAGATGAGCAATTTCCCCTTTTTAGCTCACCTGTGCAAGAGGTCTTTTCATCCGTCTGTCTGTCTGTTCACTTTTACATACAAACGACTTCTCCTAAATCAATGGACTGCTTTAAAAATAATTTCATTGGAATGTTTCTTAGGTGGACCTCTTTCAAAGTTGTTCAAAGAACTGAATTCCATGTAGAACTTTGGCATCTCAAAAGGGGAAAATTACCAACATTTTTAAAATCTTTTGTCCGAAAGCACTTGACTGATTTAAAAATAATTTGGCACAAATGTTCCTTAGAGGACTCTCTACCAAGATTGTTCAAATTATTCCTATCCAAAATGCTTACTGTATTACAAGTAGACCGGACCATGACCTACTTCAAGCACTTGCAAAGCAACAGGTTTTAAAAGGAATATGTACCTTTTGTCCAGAATGCCTCCTCTTAAACCAAGAAAACAAACTGAAGCAGGTCAGTACAATATATTTTCTAAATTTCTCCGATATGGTTCTTATATAGAACTTATATATCTTTATATATTTCCATCATTTTTATACGCCCGTTTTGAAAAAATGGAACGCATTATAGTTTTACCTGCGGCGGGCGGGCTGGCAGTCGGCGTCCAGTTTGTTTTCAGCTAAATAACTTAAGAAGCCTTTGTTCAATCATCACCAAATTTGGTCAGAATGTGTATTAGCATAATATCTCGAACAGGTTTGATAACTATATCGCTGTAGTCAATCAAGAGTTATCGCCTTTAATTGTAGAAATTACCTTAAATTGGTCTTGTCAGCTAAATAACTTGTGAAGCCTTTATCCGATCATCACCAAATGTAGACAATATGTTGATGGGCAGAATATCTTGGTCAGGTTATCTTAGTTACTACACACTTATGTCCCTCGTAATGGCCAAAACTGTACTAACAGTGTCCGCTCTCTAAATTTGCCTGACGTTCAACTAATTATCACTATACTTGGTCTCAAAAAACCAGGACGGGCGTATTTTGTGACATTTGGGGCTCTTGTCATGTGACAGTGACATTAAACATTCTAGTTGGTAAGGTTATCTTTGTGTTGCCTGTCATGGCAAATAAACACAGGGATCTTCAACTCTGACTCACGGTTCGTCTTTTTGTGACTTCCTCGTTGATTTAGTGGGAGAGCCTCCGCCTTGAATGCAGGAGGTCCCGGGTTTGATCCCCGGTCATACCAAAGACTTTTAAAATGGTAGTAATGGCTGCGCTCCTGTGTGCTCAGGGTTGCTGGGTCAGCATTACGATTGACGGGCTGGTGTCGGGATAATTGGACCAGTAGTACAGGTAACTTACTAAGGAAACGCCGTGATATAACTGAACAATCAATTATCTATTTGTGGCACTTCCACTAACTCACTGCTTAGCAGGCAACACGATCATGTGTTTTTTTAACACTCCTGTCTATTTTTCTTGTTATTCTTTTACAAAGCTAGTTGTCTACACATTTTTATGAGCTATAACTATTTACTTAAATTGATATTACAATATAAAAAATATAGAAATGGAATTTAACCATTTTTGGGAATAGAAGTGCTTTTTTCAAGTAATACCTCCATTTAGCTAGATGTTTTTAAGTTGAATGTATTGAAAGATTACTATATTAGTCAAAGGTTTAAATACTCTTAACCCTTTCCTTCATAGAGACGCTTTTTGACGCCTCTGCAGCAGACGGCCTTTTGAAAACATAGTGACAAAAGAAGAAATTGCTCAAAACGAGCAATTTCTCCTTTTGCCACAATTCTTTTCCACTTTTAGTCATAGGTTATTCATTCAATTTAATAGAGATTTCTCATTTTTTGACAAAATATGATCAAAGTCGTCTGCTGCAGAATAGTCGTATGAGGGAAAGGGTTAATTGCTGCTGCAGAAAATATGTAAGGAGGGGGAGGAAGGACAATGTTCCCCAGAAAAGCCCCAAGACCATTTTACAGATTATGACATTATTAAGTTATTGATTTAATGTAGCAGCGTTTGTTTACAACATCTACATTCTTTAATGTTTGTCAAGGACATGAAATACACATTAACCCTTTCCAATATGCAGATGCATTTTCTAACATCTGTGGCAGACATTTCAAAAATCAAGAAAAATATTGTGACAATAGAAAAATGTACTAATAATGAGAAATTTGTCGTTCTGCCACTGATTCTATTCAATAATTCTACTTTCATTTTTAGAGATTTTCCTTTCTTTAGCTTTATAGATATTTTCACAGTCGTCTGCTGCAGATTTGTTGTATATGGGAAAGTATTTAAATTATAATTATTGTACTTAATTGTTTTTTTACTTTTTCCAGATATTGACGAGTTTGAATCCATTTCATCAGATGAAGTCAGTTTGTTGGGTCATGTTAAAGTCGGTGAGTTAACTCATTATTATTTTAAGTATTATGTGAGAAAGGATGGATATATATATTTTAGCTCACGAGAGCACAAAGTGCACAAAGTGCTCAAGGTGAGTTTTTGTGGTCGCCTTTTGTCCGTCGTTCGTCGTCAACATTTGCTTGTTAACACTCTAGAGGCAAAATTTGCATCAAATCTTCATGAAAGTTTATCAGAAAATATATCTTCAATAAACCTAGGCCAAGTTCGAAACTGGGTCTTATGTGTTCACAAACTAGGTCACCAGATGAAATTAATTGAAAATCTTGTTAACACTCTGGAAGCCGCGTTTTAAACTTGAATATGTTGAAACATTGTCAGAATGTTTGTCTTAGTGATATCTAGGCCAAGTTTGAATAAAGGTCACGCGGGTCAAAAACTAGGTCACTAGGCCAAATTGAAGGAAAATCTTGTTAACACTCTGGAAGTCGAATTTAAACTTGAGCATGTTGAAACTTTTTTTTCCATTAAGTTTGTCTTGATTATATCTAGGCCAAGTTTGAATATGGGTTATGTCCGGTCAAAAACTAGGTCACTAGACAAAATTTAAGAAAAATCTGGTTAACACTCTGGAAGCCACATTTTTAGCTTGAGCATGTTGAAACTTTGTCAGAATATTTGTCTTGATGATATCTAGGCCAAGTTCGAATATGGGTCATACAGTTAAGAACATCTTGAAATTGAAAAAGTTATCGTTCACGCTCCGCTCCGTTCCGTTCCGCTTCGCTCACGTTCCATTCCGCTCATAAAGCGTTCATTCATTCATAACATTGTGATTGTTTTTTTCCATTCCGCTCAGATTGAGCGAAGCATTCATGTGATTGGTTTTTTCGTTCATTATGATTGTTTCGTTTAGAGTGCAAAATTACGTTCCGCTCATAAAGCGTTCCAACTTCGTTCCAATCACGGTCACGATCCATTCACGTTCCGCTCAGATTGTTAATTTCATGATGTTCTTAACTGTAAGAACATCTTGAAATTGACAAATTTACCGTTAACGTGCAGCTCCGTTCCGTTCCGCTCCGATCACGTTCCATTCCGCTCATAAAGCTTTCACTCATTCATAACATTGTGGATTGCTTTTTGTCCGATTGTTTCGTTCATAGCGCAAAATTCCGTACCTCTCATAGACTTCGTTCCAATCACGCTTACGATACAATCACATTCCGCTCAGATTGTCAATTTCATGATGTTCTTAACTGTATCAGGTCAAAAACTAGGTCACTAGGCCAAATTGAAGAATAATCTTGTTAACACTCTGGAAGCCGCATCTTTGGCTTGAGCCCGTTTAAACTATTTGGCTTGATGATATCTAGTCTTAGTTCGAATATGGGTCAGGTCAGGTAAAAAACTAGGTTACGGGGCAAAATTGTAGAACAATCTAGTTGACACTATAGAGATCGCATTTTTAACTTGAGCAGCTTGGAATTTTGGCTTAAATAGCCAATTCTCAGGTAAGCGATCCAGGGCCTCATGGCCCTCTTGTTTCAATGTTACGTATGCTAATCCAGCCGTAAATACTATAAAGCGTACATGATAATTCAAATCAGTTAAATCATATGTTTTAGAAGGTTTTCAATTGAGAAATATACGGAGGACACCGGATGTTGTGAACTCCTTTTGGTGTTCGTGGTTTCTATCGCTCAGATGATTCGCCACCAAAATGCCTCATTTTCAAAATAAATACAAAATGGAAAATGAAATGAAAATACTCTTAAGCATCAAAAAACTTATTTTAATACTTTGTATATGCTTTTTAGGTCGTCCGATTTTTCGGAAAAAAAGATCACTTGATCACTTGATCGTCATCGTCGTCAGCAGTGGCGTTGGTTAAGTTTTGCGTTTAGGTCACTTACATGGAAACTATCAAACCTAATACTTTGAAACATGGAAGTAGTTGTTCATATAATACCCTTCTTCACATTGTATGCTAAAGATGCTGAGTGTGGCCTGTCTTTTGGGGGTAAAACACATATATTTTGATGCATTTGTGTTGATTTTGAGAATTGGTGGTGTTGGTTAAGCTTTGCGTTTAGGTCACTTACATGGAAACTATCAAATTTATTACTTTGAAACTTGGAAAAGTTGTTCATCTAATACCCTTCTTCAAATTGTATGCTAAAGATGCTGAGTGTGGCCTGTATTTTGGGGTAAAAAACATAAATTTTGATGTATTTTGGTTGATTTTGAGAATTGGTGGTGTTTGTTAAGCTTTGCGTTTAGTTCACTTTCATGGAAACTATTAAACTTTATTACTTTGAAACTTGCAAAACTTGTTTATCTAATACCCTTCAGCACATTGTATGCTACAGATGCTGAGTGAGGCCTATTTTTGGGGGTAAAAAAAAATAGATTTTGATGTATTTTGGTTGATTTTTAGAATTGGTGCTGTTGGTTAAGTTTTGCGTTTAGATCACTTACATGGAAACTATCAAACCTATTACATTTAAACTTGGAATGCTTATTCATCTTATACCCTTCTTTACATTGTATGATAAAAATGCTGAGCGGGCGTGTTCTTTTTTATATATATTTTGGTTGATTTTGAGAATTGAACATAGTTTCTTTATTTTTTGTTACATTGGTTTCAAATTCTTCCACCAAAACATAATGTACTTCAACATATTATGAATATCTTTAACCGGATTGTGTTTTGGGGGTCAAGGTCACTGTTACTAAAATAGGAAAACAGTAATATATTCAATATATTTAGTTACAGTTGACTTAATGTAACCATCTTTTGTTTGTAGTAAGTACTTATTTAAGATCATTAATGGTATTGTGATTTTGGGCTACTAGGGTCATGGTCACTGTAACATTAAAAATGGTAATATAATTAACATCTATAGTTACATTTTACATTTAGTACCCTGATGTGTTATGATTGGCCCTTCCAAACACACGACTCAGCTGATGATCGTGACTGATTGTGATAGCCATCCGACTTGAAGATCTTCCTTATCATGTATATGAACTTGGATTTATTTTCACACAGTAAATCTTGTTTCAATACTTGAAAAAGAGCAGTTGTGTGCGGTCATTATAGTATGTAAATATTCATTCCGAATTTGAAGATGTTTTATATGAAATAAATAAACCATAAAATGATAATATCAGACGAAGGTCAGGCACCCGCAGGCGGTGCTCTTGTTATATTTACGATATGCTTTTTGGTCGCGTATTTTTCATACGCGCGATCACCCATAAGGCTTAAAATACATGGTGAAAGTGAACTTGTTTACGTAATTTACGTAACATTTTACGTGAGTGGGAACACTGGTAATCAATGACCCAGGACTCCTCAGGAAATTTTATATTTGATTGGTGAATTTTGTAACACAAAATAAGGCTCAATTTAGTAATGACATATTTTGGAGCAATGGTCAATTTGTGCATGACTCCCTGTTTAACCAAGCTAATAATTTTAATTTACGTAGAGCAAATGAATAGTTGGTAATGAGTATAAAAAATAAAAGAAAAGCTACAAGACGAGTTTTATACGTTTTCATAGCATCAAAAGGCTACAATGTATTGAATCTACAACAGTAGATGGATGTTAAAAAATGTCCAATACGTAGTTTGCGAGTTCAGTGGTTCTAATGTTGTTGTCAGGCATCCAGAGTGAAATACCGGTGCTGTTGAAAGCAGAGTAAACTCCATTCTGAGTGCTGTAACTATACTAATGTTGAAAATAAACTTCATTATGAGTGCTGTAACTATAATGATAGTGAAAATAAACTTCATTCTGAGTGGTGTAACTATAATAATGTTAAAAATAAACTTCATTCTGAGTGGTGTAACTATAATAATATCTAAGGTAGAGTATAAACCTTTATAACCAAAGTAAATAAAGTAAACACCATTCTGAGTAATGTAACTATAATATTTTTGAAAGCAGAGTTAACACAATTATGAGTTATGTAGCTATGAGACTGTCGAATCGAAAGTAGAATATACACCAATCTGGGTTATATAACTACAATACTGCAGAGAAAAACCATTATGAGTGGTGTAAGTATAATACTGTTGAAGGCAGAGTACACACCACTCTGAGTGGTGTAATCATAATACTGTTGAAGGCAGAGTAAACACCACTCTGTGTGGCATAACCATAATACTGTTGAAGGCAGAGTACACACCACTCTGTGTGGCGTAACCATAATACTGTTGAAGGCAAAGTACACACCACTCTGTGTGGCGTAACCATAATACTGTTGAAGGCAAAGTACACACCACTCTAAGTGGTGTAACCATAATACTGTTGAAGGCAGAGTAAACACCACTCTGTGTGGCGTAACCATAATACTGTTGAAGGCAGAGTACACACCACTCTGAGTGGTGTAACCATAATACTGTTGAAGGCAGAGTAAACACCACTCTGTGTGGCGTAACCATAATACTTTTAAAAGCAGAGTAAACACCACTCTGTGTGGCGTAACCATAATACTGTTGAAGCAGAGTAAACACCACTCTGTGTGGCGTAACCATAATACTGTTGAAGCAGAGTAAACACCACTCTGTGTGGTGTAACCATAATACTGTTGAAGGTAGAGTACACACCACTCTGAGTGGTGTAAGTATATTACTGTTGAAGGCATAGTAAACACCATTCAGTGTGGCGTTACCATAATACTGTTGAAGGCAAAGTAAACACCACTCTGTGTGGCGTAACCATAATACTGTTGAAGGCAAAGTACACACCACTCTGAGTGGTGTAACATTAATACTGTTGAAGGTATAGTACACACCATTCTGAGTGATGTAAGAACATTACTGTTGAAGGCAGAGTAAATACAGTTCTAAGTGATGTAAGTATATTACTGTTGAATGCAGAACTAACACAATTATGAGTGATGTAACTAGAATAATGTTGATAGCAGAGTAAACACCATTCATCATGAAATATTAGAGATATTGTGGAAAGCGGATTAAAACACATTTTGTACTGAGATAAATATAACACTGTTGAAAGAAGAGTATACTTCATTCTGGGTTATATAAGTATAATACTATTGAAAGTAGAGTATACACCATGCTGGGTTATATAACTATAATACTGTTGAAAGTAGAGTATACACAGTTCTGTGTTATATAACTATAATACTATTGAAAGTAGAGTATACACAGTTCTGTGTTATATAACTATAATACTATTGAAAGTAGAGTATACACAGTTCTGTGTTATATAACTATAATACTATTGAAAGTAGAGTATACACAGTTCTGGGTTATATAACTATAATACTGTTGAATGTAGAGTATACACCATTCTGGGTTATATAACTATAACACTATTGAAAGTAGAGAATACACCATTCTGGGTTATATAACTATAACACTATTGAAAGTAGAGTATACACAGTTCCGGGTTATATAACTATAATACTGTTGAATGTAGAGTATACACAGTTCTGGGTTATATAACTATAATACTGTTGAAAGTAGAGTATACACCATTCTGGGTTATATAACTATAACACTATTGAACGTAGAGAATACACCATTCTGGGTTATATAACTATAACACTGTTGAAAGTAGAGTATACACCATTCTGGGTAATAAAACTATAATACTAAACTTCCAGAACATATCTTTGTTATTGTCATATCTTCAATAGTTTTTGAGTTGTACTTGCTACAAATGTTGGGACGGGTGATATTTTAGTATACAACTTAGTTACTTATCCCTCTTATCTACGTCCCTGATATACCTATAACACTATTGAAAGTAGAGTATACTTATTTATTTCTACTTCCATTATTTCTCCCATTATATAGTTCTATCAAACATATTCATTTTTAAATAATATTTCATGTACTACTTAATTTTAATGCGCGCTATATGACCTTAGCTGTCGATGCGCCATAAAACACTATACATTCATTCAAAGTAGAGTATACACCCTTCTGTGTTATATAACTATAACACTGTTAAAAGTAGAGTATACACCATTCTGTGTTATATAACTATAATACTGTTGAAAGTAGAGCATACACCCTTCTGGGTTATATAACTATACTAATGTTGAATGTAGAGTATATACCATTATGGATTATTTAACTATAATACTGTTGAAAGTAGAGTATACACCCTTCTGGGTTATATAACTATAATACTGTTGAAAGTAGAGTATACACCATTCTGGGTTATATAACTATAGTACTGTTGAATGTAGTAGAGTATACACCTTTCTGTGTTATATAACTATACTAATGTTGAATGTAGAGTATACACCATTATGTATTATTTAACTATAATACTGTTGAAAGTAGAGTATACACCTTTCTGGGTTATATAACTATACTAATGTTGAATGTAGAGTATACACCATTATGTATTATTTAACTATAATACTGTTGAAAGTAGAGTATACACCCTTCTGGGTTATATAACTATAGTACTGTTGAATGTAGAGTATACACCATTCTGGGTTATATAACTATAATACTTTTGAAAGTAGAGTATACACCCTTCTGGGTTATATAACTATAGTACTGTTGAATGTAGAGTATAAACCATTCTGTGTTATATAATCATGCCCCCTTCGAAGAAGGGGGGTATATTGCTTTGCACATGTCGGTCGGTAAGTATGACGTTTGGTCAGTTGGTCATTATGTCGGTTGGTCGATCGATCGGTCCGTCGGTAGACCAAAGCTTGTCCGAGTGATAACCTATGGTCCTCAAACTTGACTTGGAGGTTGGGGATTACCAGTAGACGAACCCTATTGCTTTTGAGGTCATCAGGTCAAAGGTCAAGGTCACAGTGACCTTGAACGCGAAAAGCCTATCCGAGTGATATCTCGACATTGCCTGCATCCATGGCCCCCAAACTTGACATAGAGGCTAGGCCAACCCAGTAAAATACTCCTATTGATCTTGAGGTCACAGTGACCTTGAAACTAAAAAGATTGTCCGAGTGATAAATCGACATTGCCTTCACCCATGGCCCTCAAACGTGACATGGAGGCTGGGGTGACCAGTAGATGTCTCCGAAAAGCGTGTCCGAATGATAACTTGACATTGGCTGCACGCATGACCCTTAAACTTGACATGGAGGCTGGGGTGACCAGTAGATGATCCCTATTGATTGTGAGGTCATCAGGTCGAACGTCAAGGTCACTGACCTTGAACGCAAAATTGTGTCCGAGTGATAACTCAACATTGCATGCACCCATGACCCTAAAACTTAACATGGAGGTTGGGTGTCATGGTGACCAGTAGATTACCCCTATTGTGAGGTCATCATGTAAAAGGTCAAGGTCACAGTGACGAAGATTGTCCAAGTGATAACTAAACAATGCCTGGAGCTTTAGTCCTCAAACTTGACTTGGAGGTTGGGCCAGACCAGTAGATGACCCCCGTTATATTAGCTCGACTATTCGAAGACCCTGTCATGACCTTGGCGTCGTCGTCGGCGTCGTCGTCGGCGGCGGCGTCGTCGTCCGGTTAAATAACCTGATGGAATATAACTTTCTGAGTGGTGTAATTAATAATTATGTTGAAGCCAGAGTAAACATCATTCTGAGTGGTGTAGCTATATTAATGTTGAAAGCAGAGAAAACACAATTCTTAGTGGTGTAAGTATAAAACTGTTGAAGGCAGAGACAACACCATTCTAAGTTGTTAAAGTATAATTTTGTTGCAACCAGAAGTCCATATATGACATTTCGAAAAGCCGAACACGATGTTAATCTCATGTAGATAACACGCCCACTGCTTCTTCTCGGTATTTGTTAGAAATATATAGCATCAGATGTCATTATACAATTATGTTTAGCACATAATAATGGCGAGTTATGAGAAAATATTTATTTATATAGAGAAATAAAAAACACATAAGTCATTTTATGTTATACAGATAATTGTAAATGCTTATTACAAATAGACTTGTATTGTTAGGCTCTGTTGTTTGTTACGGCAAGGTGTTAGGAAGACCGATGAATACATCTGCACCTTTTCAATATAATATATAATTTGAATTTAAACTTAGTTTAAATTTCCAATATAGGTAAATGCAACACACACTGTTTCAATATATGATTTTGATATTTATTACAGATAGACGAGACATGGACGATGCCAATGAAGAATTGTCTAAACGACTACATGAAGTACTTGATGTTATAGGCGCATCTGAGTACATCAGAGAAAAGTATTGGGAGTATGCTATGTTATATGAAATAACAAACACGTTTGAAAACCATCGTTATTTAAAACCTCCCAACAAAATATCATTCTACCTAGTTGGGAGTAGAGCCGAAGGGACAACTACACAAGGTATCAATTCCGATCTCGATTTAATATATTGTGACGACGAAATTCCTATTGTAGATCATTTATTCGAACCTAAACAGGGATTGTATTATCTTATTGTAACTGATGAAGACACCAAACCCGGATATGTTCGTCTTCAGATTGGTGAAGATAAATGTCCGCTTACAGCTGGAATTGGCGATAAATCAAATTATGACTACTTTATCGATAGGAAAAGTAGAGTATGTGCTACCCACACCCAACTCGGACAAAAGTCATCTCGTAACGGTCCAGCGAATACGATTCCGGCTAATAACCTTTATTGTTCAGTTGATGAAGTATGTGCATATAGGTGTCGACAGATACCGAGGTCAGCGAATTCCTGGTTACACAGGATACGGAAATACGGCTGGCCATCACAGAAACAACTTAAAGCAATGGATTTATATGGTTGTTTCTTTGTTGGTGTTGGACATCCTCATAGTAGCAACAAGTCTAGCGAATGGAGAATTTCCTTCTCACTTCAAGAACGTGACCTCATGTCAAGTCTGAACGCAACGCAACACAAGTGTTTTATTCTCCTGAAGATGATAAAGAAGGATATCATAGAACAAGAAGCCGGTGAATCTATATCATCATATCATTGTAAAACAAGTCTTTTTTATACAATCGAAAATTCACATAAACATTTTTGGATTAATGATAAGCTTATACTGTGTGTACAGCAGTGTCTTAAGCGTCTATTTATTTGGGTGAAGGCAAAACATTGTCCAAATTATTTCATTCCAGAAGAGAATATGTTCGATAAGCTCAGCGTAATGACTCTGGAAAAAATAGAGTATGTTTTAAACGATATAATAGGGCGTGATATCAAGTTTTTATATTCACTTATTTGTGACAATGTTGGTGAACTTCTGAAATCTAAATTGAGAGGTGATGAATTGGTATGTAGTCTGGCTAATACGAGTACCTCGTTTTCTCCAAGATATTCAGTATGCTATAATATTACAGACCTCATCTATAAATTCAGGAACAGTTTAATGAGACGCATAGACATGTGTACAAATACAGGTTATATGAATGGGGTGCTGCAACTTCTGCTATATCTACAACATACGAACGATGTCACAGAACATACTACGAGAGATGTAAGAATGGCATTTGACTCTATAATTCCATTTATACAAGTACAATACACACAGTGTATGTATATCCAGTACTTGTCACAAGGAAACTTGTCCGACCTGCGGTATATGACAATTACAAATATAATCCAAGACATTATTGACTGTGACCTTTTCTCGTCAAAGTTATCTTTAGCATCTTTATATATTCAATTCGAACAGTATCAAGAGGAGTGTAAGCGTATTCTAGTGTTATGTGAAAAAGAAATGGAACCATTTGTGATATCTGTTTGTGGTTGCAACGACAGGATAAATTATGCTAATAGCGATCTTAAAAGAAAAGCAAGTTTTATTCACATGTCAAGCAAAGAATTCATACATTGCACCACAGGCTGTATGGTATTTCATCCATCTCAAGCTAGTCTTGTCCATAGAGCTCTTCAATACGAGTTGTTTCGTATTGTGTTCACACAACCAGGATCTGAATATGAAATGGAACTGGACTACTGGTTAAACTGGATTACGGTAGATTCAAAAATATATCTGTATTTTCTACAATATTTACTTTACTCCAATAAAGAAAATCAGGCAGAAAAAGAAACAGCCATTCATAAACTAATGAGCGTTTTTGAAACAGACTTAAATCTTGCCCACAGAGAGACAGCATGGAACCTGTTGGGATGGATATGTATACAGGAAAATGAATTACAAGCCGCATGGAGATTCTTTTGTTTATCATGGAAAGAAAGGCCATTTACAAATGCAGCTAAATGGCATATGTTCATTTTACTGAGTAAACTAATAAATTAAACATAGGGTTAGCATGATGGAGACCAACGTGATGTCAGTCTTTTTTTATCTATTCCTGTAAAACCTTATGAGCATTGAAGTTGAGGGTTATCGTGATATATATGAGCCGCGTCCGGCGATTTAAGATCTTAAAGCATATGTCTACAGTCAAGACTAAAGCGTGGAGTCCACATTGGCAGAGGAGATAGCGTCGGGTATTTAAGATCTTAAAGCATATGTGTACAGTCAAGACTAAAGCATGGAATCCACCTTAGCAGAGGAGTTAGCGTCAGGTATTTAAGATCTTAATGCATCTGTGTACAGTCAAGACTAAAGCGTGGAATCCATCTTGGCAGAGGAGTTAGCGTCGGGTATTTAAGATCTTAAAGCATATGTGTACAGTCAGGACTAAAGCGTGGAGTCCAACTTGGCAGAGGAGATAGCGTCGGGTATTTAAGATCTTAAAACATCTGTGTACAGTCAAGACTAAAGCGTGGAGTCCACCTTGGCAGAGGAGATAGCGTCGGGTATTTAAGATCTTAAAGCATATGTGTACAGTCAAGACTAAAGCGTGGAATCCACCTTGGCAGAGGAGTTAGCGTCGGGTATTTAAGATCTTAAAGCATCTGTGTACAGCCAAGACTAAAGCGTGGAGTCCACCTTGGCAGAGGAGATAGCGTCGGGTATTTAAGATCTTAAAGCATATGTGTACAGTCAAGACTAAAGCACGGAATCCACCTTGGCAGAGGAGTTAGCGTCGGGTATTTAATATCTCAATGCATATGTGTACAGTCAAGACCAAAGCGTGGAATCCATCTTGGCAGAGAAGTTAGCTTCGGGTATTTATGATCTTAACGTATCTGCGTACAATCAGATCTTGGGCGAGGAATCCACCGTGGCCGAGCTGTTAGCATCGATACATTAGAACCGGGCGTCCAACGTTCCGGCACATTTCCTGGGCTAGTACTGGTTTGTTTACCAGGAATCATACATAAGTGAACTGTCGAAGTAAATAAAATAATGTTGTAAAACGGCTGAATAACCTAATACATCTAAAGTTTCAGCAGCGTCTGGCGATTCGAGGTCTTAGTACATCTTTTTATCACATGACAATGCTTGTATCCGATGTAATATACCCATTACGTATATATACAACGTGTGTAATATAACATGACCTAATACTAGGAAAATGACGTCACGTCAGCGTTTTGACGTCATACGTTAGTCACTTTGCGCCCAAACCCGTAAATTTGATCTAGAAATATTGAAAACGCTAAGTACATTTTTATCGAAATACGCCTCATAAGTCACTTTATGTGATAGATATAACATCTAACGAGTTTACTGACGAAATTAAAATAGCTTTGGAAAACCCGATTTTCTTTGTGTGTTTCGTCACGTGATAAAAAGAATCTGACATTCGTTGTCATTTCATAAACAGTTTTATTAAACTCGTCCAAGATATTTGTTATTAAGCTCGCCACATGCTCGCTTAAGGATGTACTGAACTGAAAAGTGGATTTTTCATAATATTTAACTTTTGTTGTAATATTGGTTTTTTGAAAGTTGGATATATGTTAAATTTAAAAAAAAAAAAAAAGATATGGTAGTGGGCTTTTTTTTTGCTAGATCAATTTATAAAAGCCTTATGATGAGCCTTTTTTTGCTATTTCAGCACATGAAAAAAAAAAAATCACGCAAATTGCCGATATTTGAAAGATGATATGCTAATTGTTTATCTTCTTGTGGTTTTAATCTCATTCTGAAGGTATTTTATCCATATCTTTGGAAGTTCATGAGATACATTGTAGTTAAAGCTAAAAAATAGACACTATTTGACACTAATGAAAATCCATATTTGTCAGATTTAAGAATAGACAATTTCAAAACTTTGAAATAAGGAAAAAACATATTTGTAATATTTAACTTTTTATGAAACTTCTCTAAGTTATTTCAATTACTATCATTTATCAGATTTTAATAAGAAAAGTATATGTCATTGGGCAATATTTTCAGTTTTTCTTCTTTGAATGGCTAAAAAAAATTAAAATATGAATATATATTTATTAATTTTTCAAACATATCTTCAAATGTCAAAAAAGTTTTCCAATATTTTCTACTTTTTTCAAAACAATATGATACTATACAAGTTCTAGATTAAAATTTATATACATGGACTTTAATATGTTCTTTTTGCCCAGTTTAATTTCTTAATCAAACACGGCAACTGGACAGCGTCTCACGAAAGAATTGAAGGCTCATGAAAAAAAAGGCCCCTTTATCTCAAGCAAATTTTATCCACTTTTTTTTAAATTTTGAAATAAAAAGGTATAATGACTCAACAGGTTTTAATTGAAAACAAAATAAGAAGATTTAATAAGAAAGTAAAAAAAAAAAAAAAAATTTTTTAAATTTCAAAACCTCAGTTCAGTACATCCTTAATAACAAAAAGACAGTGTGGAAGACAGTGGTGCAGAGGTAGAGCGTCGGCCTCTCGTACCAAAGGTCCCTGGTTCGAGTCCCGTGATGAGCGGGTCCTGACTTTGGGATTTTTCCACACAAACGGCGCGAGTACTGGTGAAGTCTCCAGGAAGCAGACATCGAGCGTGATTAATCTAAGCCCAAGGCTTGTTTCGCAATCGATGTAAAATAAATAAGTTTAAACTAAACTAATAACAAAAAATCCTGAACTCATTTAATAAAACTTTATATGAAATGACAACTCATGTCAGATCCTATCTGTACAGTAAAGACTTTGTGTACACGCACATTCTCACCAGAGTATCTACTTTCCGAGTATACATTACGTAGACTAAATGCATCATCTGACAAAAAAATAGAAGTGTAGCCCCAAAAGTTGAACGTCAATTTTACTGTACATGATACCAGACCGGAGAGGTGAAACAACCCCAAATATTACGTATTACACAGCTCATATGTATTACTATGATCCTTAACTTTGATGATTATTGAATGACTAACATTTACTAAGCAAGGAAATGTTCAATGTTCAAGATATATACTTCATGACTACTGCGAGCAGGAATCAAACCAGGGGCGTCCAGTTTTAGATACGGCATGGTAAACACTCCGTCACAGCTTTTTCAGAGTAAATTATTTTGGGTTTTATGCTGGACGTCCCGTTTTTCTGTGAAATGGATACCATTGAAAAGATGTCAGATATATTTCGGTATTTCTTTTATCGTATAGTAAGTTAGCTAAACGATTTCTGCTATTACTGTTTGATCAAATGCCATTCATGATTACTATTGCTGCGTTTACTAATGCATACATGAATAAACGCCATAGCTGACGTTCCTTGTTATGGCAAATGTATACTGTTGTTATTGATGATTGAGTTATATAAGAGAAACATCTTGTTTAGAGAGGAAACGGTCATTCATAGAAAAGAGTAGACATAATGTATATATGAGTTCGAGTTTAATTAATACATGTTCGTAAAGAATTCTACAACACGTTCATACAAAGAATATCCCTCGGAACTTAGGCACTTGCAAAATTAATTGGTTTGCGATTGTAGGCATGGATTAACACGCTGCTTTCGTCAATTATTTAGTTATATCACGGCGTATCCTGGGTAAGTTGTCAGTACCACTAATCCGTTTATCCCGACACGAACGATTTAGTTATATCTAGGCGTATCCTGGGTAATTTGTCAGTACCACTGATCCATATATTCAGACACCAACGTTTTAGTTATATCACGGTGTATCCTGAGTTAGTTGTCAGTACCACTGATCCATATATTCAGAAACCAACGACTTAGTTATATCACGGCGTATCCTGGGTAAGTTGTCAGTATCACTAATCTATGTATCCAGACACAAACGATTTAGTTATATCACAGCTATCCTGAGTAAGTTGGCAGTACCAATGATCCGTTTATCCAGACACTAACGATTTAGTTATATCACTGCGTATCCTGGGTAAGTTGTTAGTACCACTGATCCATTTATCCTAACACCAACGATTCAGTTATATCATGGCGTATCCTGGGTAAGTTGTCAGTACCACTGATCCATTTATCCTGACATCAACGATTTAGTTCTATCACGGCGTATCCTGGTTAAGTTGTCAGTACCACTGATCCATTTATCCTAACAACAATGATTTAGTTATATCACGCCGTATCCTGGGTAAGTTGTCAGTAGCACTGATCCGTTTATCCTGACATCAACGATTTAGTTATATCACGGCGTATCATGGGTAAGTTGTCAGTACCACTGATCCACTTCGATTTAGTTATATAACGGTGTATCCTTGGTAAGTTGTCAGTACCACTGATCCGTTTATCCTGACACCAACGATTTAGTTATATCACGGCGTATCCTTGGTAAGTTGTCAATACCACTGATCCATTTATCCTGACACCAACGATTTAGTTATATCACGGCGTTTCCTTGGTAAGTTGTCAGTACCACTGATCCATTTATCCAGACATCAATTATTTAGTTATATCACGACGTATCCTGGGTAAGATGTCAGTACCACTGATCCATTTATCTTAACACCAACGATTTAGTTATATCACGGCGTATCCTGGGTAAGGTTTCAGTACCACTGATCCGTTTATCCTGACACCAATGCTTTAGTTATATCACGCCGTATCCTGGGTAAGGTTTCAGTACCACTGATCCACTTCGATTTAGTTATATAACGGTGTATCCTGGGTAAGTTGTCAGTAGCACTGATCCGTTTATCCTGACACCAACGATTTAGTTATATCACGCCGTATCATGGGTAAGTTGTCAGTACCACTGATCCTCTTCGATTTAGTTATATAACGGTGTATCCTGGGTAAGTTGTCAGTAGCACTGATCCGTTAATCCTAACACCAACGATTTAGTTATATCATGGCGTATCCTGGGTAAGTTGTCAGTAGCACTGATCCGTTTATCCTGACACCAACGATTTAGTTATATCACGGCGTATCCTGAGTAAGATGTCAGTACCATTGATCCATTTATCCTGACACCAACGATTTAGTTATATCACGGCGAATCCTGGGTAGGTTGTCAGTAGCACTGATCCGATTATCCTGACATTAACGATTTAGTTATATCACGCCGTATCCTGGGTAAGATGTCAGTACCACTGATCCATTTATCCTAACACCAACGATTTAGTTATATCACGGCGTATCCTGGGTAAGATGTCAGTACCACTGATCCATTTATCCTAACACCAACGATTTAGTTATATCACGACGTATCCTGGGTAAGATGTCAGTACCACTGATCCATTTATCCTAACACCAACGATTTAGTTATATCACGGCGTATCCTGTGTAAGTTTTCAGTACCACTGATCCGTTTATCCTGACACCAATGATTTAGTTATATCACGCCGTATCCTGGGTAAGGTTTCAGTAGCACTGATCCGTTTATCCTGACACCAACGATTTAGTTATATCACGGCGTATCCTGGGTAAGTTGTCAGTAGCACTAATCCGTTTATCCTGACACCAACGATTTAGTTATATCACGCCGTATCCTGGGTAATTTGTCAGTACTACTGATCCATTTATCCTGACACCAACGATTTAATCTTGATGCAAGCGCAACCATCCTAAGCACCAAGAAGAGAAAGCTAATTTTACAACGTTTAAAGTCTTTTGTATGACCCGGCCAGGGATAGAACTCGCGTTCTCCAGTAGTCGAGGCGGAAGCTCTACCAATACACCACTGAGGCGGTCCCGTGTATAGTAGATATGAGCTCTACCACTACACCACTGATGCGGTCCTGTGTATAGTAGATATGAGCTCTACCAATACACCACTGAGACGGTCCCGTGTATAGTAGATATGAGCTCTACCAATACACCACTGAGGTGGTCCCGTGTATAGTAGATATGAGCTCTACCAATACACCACTGATGCGGTCCCGTGTATAGTAGATATCAGCTCTACCAATACACCACTGAGGCGGTCCCGTGTATCTTAGATATGAGCTCTACCAATACACCACTGAGGCGGTCCCGTGTATAGTAGATATGAGCTCTACCAATACACCACTGATGCGGTCCCGTGTATAGTAGATATGAGCTCTACCAATACACCACTGATGCGGTTCCGTGTATAGTAGATATGAGCTCTACCAATACACTACTGATGCGGTCCCGTGTATAGTAGATATGTGCTCTACCAATACACCACTGATGCGGTCCCGTGTATAGTAGATATGAGCTCTACCAATACACCACTGATGCGGTCCCGTGTATAGTATATATGAGCTCTACTAATACACCACTGAGGCGGTCCCGTGTATAGTAGATATGAGCTCTACCAATACACCACTGATGCGGTCTCGTGTATAGTAGATATGAGCTCTACCAATACACCACTGAGGCGGTCCCATGTATAGTAGATATGAGCTCTACCAATACACCACTGATGTGGTCCCGTGTATAGTAGATATGAGCTCTACCAATACACCACTGATGCGGTCCCGTGTATAATAGATATGAGCTCTACCAATACACCACTGAGGCGGTCTCGTGTTTAGTAGATATGAGCCTCGTCTATCAATTTGCGTCTTATTGACTGATCATATAGAGATAGATTGGTTTAATAGGGATACCCTTCTAAATTTTTGTCAAAATATGTGTATTTGACTTATAGAACAGTATATTCTTTTTGATGACCGTAACGGGATCATATAGAGGTAGATTCGTTTAATAGGAATACTCTTCCAGATTTTTGTCAAAATAAGTATATTTGACTTAAGTACATTGTACATGTAGAAGGAAAGTAAAGGATATGGTTAGACGTTGCGAATGTAGTGTCTCTTCTGAGCCTTCACTGTACTTAAGATACATTATGACCCAAAAACGCTAGACGCGACTCGTTTCTAAGCCGCGTCAGGTAAAATGGGTGACGTTGACGTCTCTGCAATAGACCAATTTTAAAACCATGTAACTGTTTCCATAATTCCCCCTTTATACCAGCCCTCCGTTTAATGTAACTATAAGGTAAAAATCGGCACTCAATCCACCATTTAATGATTCAATTTGATTTTAACCTTGAATATGTTTAGTTTGAATGTGACAAATGTGTGCATTATCGATTTTTAACACCCTTTTTTAAAACATTAAATGTGTATCGGACGAATTTAATTTCATATTGCTAAAAACTTTAGAAAATTAATAAAAATGTAGTATGAATTGCAATCAGTTAAAAAAGATCTGGGTCAAAATAAGGGAAATTGTTCAAAATCGTCTGCATCAGATGCGTCAAAATACATTTGTTTGTGTGAAAGGTCTGAACGATTGTTTGTTTCCCGCACTGATGGTTCTCGGTCTGATTTTCGACACCATGATATTGTGAGAATCAATTAACCGCGGACTCCTGAATACATTATTCCCAACATTGCGCTCGAAATTAGGTAGAAAAAGTACCTTCGTGATTTGTCATATAACCCAGTTTTGCTACATACACCAACCCACGAATATTTAAGAAGGTACCGTGCTTCCCTATATACATCAACCCAGAAACACTCGCGAATTTATAGCTTCTCCCTATATACACCAATCTACGAACAATTGCGAACGTACCATGTCTATCTATATGCAACAACCTACGTTCAAATAATGAACGTATAGTGTCTCTCTATATATACCAGCCAACGAAATCATCAGCCTACGAACACTAAGGAACTAACCGTGTTTAACTTTAATCATCAACCTTTTAACACTTACGAACGTACCATGTCTATCTATATGCAACAACCTACGTTCAAATAATGAACGTATAGTGTCTCTCTATATATACCAGCCAACGAAATCATCAATCTTCGAACACTTAGGAACTAACCGTGTTTATCTTTAATCATCAACCTTTTAACACTAACGAACGAACCATGTCTATCTATTTACACCAACCCTTGAATACTTACGAATGACCCGTGTCTACCTATTCACACCATCTCAGGAACACTTAAAACGTTATTTTTATAGATATTTACACCAACCCTCTAATAATTCAAACGTACCGTGGTTATTTATTTTCTCCAACCTGTAAACAGTTAGAACGTACCGTGGTTATTTATTTTCTCCAACCTGTAAACAGTTAGAACGTACCGTGTACATATATATATATATATACACCAACCCATGAACACTTAGAACGTACCATGTACATATATATACACACACCAACCTGTAAACAGTTAGAACGTACCGTGTAAATATATATATACACCAACCCATGAACACTTAGAACGTACCGTGTAAATATATTTGAACAATTTTGAAAGTGGACCCCAAAGTAATATTCCTCTAAGAATGTGTTCCAGTGCATTAGGAAGAGAAGTAATTTGAAGCTAAACCCTTAACCCTTTTCGGATGCCACATGTTTGCTATATATTTCAACCAAACATGATTTCTCGGAAATCTTATGTAGAGGTTTACTAAAGTAACATTTCTACACATTTATCTTGAAATCAAACAAGTTCTTTCTTAAGATGAAATTTAAAAAAAGGAAAGTTATTTGCACCTTTTCTGATGCCATCTGGCTGCCATATTACTCAACCAATCAATATGAAGAGGGTTACTAGAGGATCATTTCTACACATGTATATTTTGTTGTTTCGGCATCAGAAAAGGAGTTAAATGCCAACAATTCTTTTAGAGAAATGGCATTTGAGTGGCCCTCTATAAAAGTTGTTCAAGCCATACTCTTTACATATAGTTGAGGAATCCGCTGTGGTCGAGTGGTTAGCGTCGGGGATTTCGAAACCGGGTGTCCCGGGTTCGATCCCCAGTCGCGGCACTACGATCATGGTGGAGTGCCCTTGTTCAAGGCACATTTTCTAGCCTAGTACTGGTTTGTTTACCCAGAAATCATGAATAAGTGAACTGTCGCCGTGATATAACTGAAATAATGTTGAAAGCGGCGTAAAACCCCAATAAATAAAATTAATAAATAAACATGTAGTTGAATAACATGCCGCCGGACGGAATCAGAAAAGGATCAAAAAGACAAAACTTAATTTTCATTTGTTTTAAATTTCTCGTCTGACTCTAAAATAGTTTAGAAGGGATATTTCTTTAGTAACACTGTACATAATTTGTTCAAGGCATATTGATTTGTTTAAAACATCTGAAAAGGGGTAAAAGGAACATTAAGCTTCAAACGACATCTCCTAGACCAATGAACCTTCAAAGGAATGTTCCTGTGGTGGTCCCCTTTCAAATTATTCAAAGATATAATTCACTATTATTAAAAATGTCCTTTACTAATAAGCTGTTTATATTTACTATATAAGCTGTTTTTTATTTATTTGCTGTAGCATTTGCTTCTAAAATATCACTAAAGTGATCGATTTAGGGCCTTCTTGGCACTCTTGATTCAAATGCGATTTTATAGTTCAGCTGTTCGCATCCGAATGCAAGACAAATAATGCAGCATGCAACGTCCACATTCCGAGCCTTACACATGTCATGAATTTTCAGACGTAACCGTACCAATTATGTTAACTACCGTATTTGCAATGTTACGGTTGAACGGATGAATACACAAGGACGTCGTGAACAACAACGCAGTTCGTCTCCAAAACCCGTCAATTATCATTTATAAGCCTGTACCAAATGTATTAAGCCGAACACCAATCTTTGCGAAACTGAGTTCCACCCCCGTTGTATAGATCATAGGATATGACCATTTTCAGTGAAGGGTAACACCCGTAATACACATTATTAGTGCGTCAGTGTATATGCAAATAAAAACGCTATTGGATCTACAACGGTAGACAGATGTTTATATCTCTCCTACATGGCAACTACACCTGTTCGTCTGTTTCTATGACACGTGACGGTTTTGAGCCCGGTTTATGTAACGATTTTGACAACCACAGATATCTCCAGGCAGAGACAATTATGTTAGGAAGAGGACTACACCAGTATTAACAGTGCTTGGAATTTGTGTTTGCCAGTATAAAAGAGGTGAGTTAATTCAACGTAGATAATATGGTGTAAACTAATATTGGCTCCCCACACTTTATCTTATATTACTCATTCAAATTCATTATCATGGGTAGCCAAAATATAGTTTTATATGATCAAATAAGAAAATAATTACATGTTTGTTTATAATATAATGTAACGTTTTCCGGGTCCTTCACGGAGTTAAGCCACCGCGGGTCATCCATCCGTTGCTTAACTTTGTGAAAGAGCCAACAACTCCACATAAGTCGCTATAAAAACCGGCTTTTACAGCAAGACTGTACAAGTGGCATTTGTACCCCTTTCCCGTTACATGCATTTGATGTATTTGACACTCATAATTGATTAAAATTCTGTCATGTCAGTTAAATGTAATGACAAACTATATTTATTACACACGCACACTTTATGAACCTATCGCATATTGATATATTTAAAGGGTTCAATCGGTGTTGAATAATTATGGTTTATACGAAAAAAAAACATAAATGGGTTTTTTCGCTTATAGGTAACAGGTGTGAGATTTTTTTTTTTTTTTCAATAACCTATGAAGTTTTTTGAAATGAAACTGGAAAAATCCATGTGGGCCGCCATTTTGGATATGTATAAAAAGCAGACGTAATACACAGATTTAAAATTATTGTCGTCATTTTAATCTTTTTTTTTTAATCGGTATTTTGGGTATGTATAAAATGATCAGAAAAACACGGATTGAAAATTATTGTCGTCCTTTTAATCATTTTTTTTTAAATCGATATTTAAGATCATTAAAGTGCTGTGTTATGTGGGAATTAACATTTGTACGTAAAGTTAAAAATAAATGGAAATCTGTAAGAAATATGTTTTCCCGTTCGTCAAAAAAAATGACACATTAGCCTTCTACGCCCGAAACTAAATTTTGACTGTATCGTAGCCAAAGAAGGACGTGACGTCATTTCCGTTACACTTCATCTTGGCGTAACGTCAATGGAGCGACGTCGTTTCCCGCCAAAAAAGTGGTATCAACATGAAAGACCCCAACTTCCTATACATGAGCTATTGACTCACTCATTCAAAGTATAATTATTTATCAAACATTGTGGCAAAAGGATAACTTCCTCATAAGGAGCAATTGTTCTTGTGGCGGCAATCTTTTCCTAAATCGTCTGTTGCATAGGCCTCAGGAACTGTCTCTAATAGGGAAAGGGGTTAGCAGAAATGTGACCCCTTACATAATTTGTTCCAGTCATATTGACTGGTTGAAAAAGGCAGTCGCCATGTGGCATCAGAAAAGGGCTGATCTATTTGCTTCTTTACCATAATGCTGGTGATCTATTAAGGTTCATCTTGGCCCTCATGTTTTGACCTCGTTCATTAAAAATGTATTCCTTGATTTTCTGAAAGTCTTTACTTTATTATTTTCTGTTCGTAATAATAGACGACAGCAATACGAATTCCAAATATGTTTTGATAATGCAAGAAACATGACATTAACATTATTATTGTCTAGTCAATTACTTATAAATCCTTTTTTATGGCCAAAGTATGGTCTTTAATTTTTGTTTATAATTATCTTGCGTTTTTTTCGTAAATAGGTAGCACCTATAGATATATTAATAGAAACTAACAAGTGGAGCTAAACTGAAAAATAACTTCTTGATATAATTTTTTGAAACACACATACAGCTATTACAATATAAGTGCCTAATTTAAATCTTAATTTACACATTTTCGTTAGTTGCTACAGCCTAGTTCTCACTGTCCCGGATTGGGGCCCCGGTACGGTCCGGGAGAAACCGTGTCAAACCGGGAAGCAACCGTGGTGGCACCGTAGCAAATCAGAATGGTAGGTCCGGCACAACACCGGTATATACCGGTGCAGGACCGGGTCTCTACCGTGGCTCTTCCGTGATAGTCCGTAGTTATCCGGGGCGGTCGGGAATACTCTACTCACGGTAAACATACGGTGAACCCCGGAGTAAACCCGGCATAGCCCGTCCCGTTTTGCACCGGTGGAGTTAGGGACTGACATGGTCTAAGCCGGATTAGCAGACGGTTAAGAACGGCCTATGCCAGCATTACGCCGGTTGAGGCCGGTAGACCCCCGTTTCATTACGGACTTACTCGGTTTATGCCGGATTATCCCATTTCCACAACGGCGAAGTTACGGTCAAACAGGGTGTAGTTACGGTTAGCCCCGGATAAATTCCCGGTGGATATAAAGTATCGTGTACAATTAGGTTCCCCATACTTTAAATTGGCACACATCTACGGTATTACTTTTATTGTTTGAGAAATAAGACTTCAGGCTTCATCATCTCGGCGTTTTTTGACCGAACATTGATTCTGACAGACAGAGAAAATGTTGATCCGCAAATCCCTAATTGTTTTCATATTATAACAGACAGTGTTGCAGTGGTACAACGTTATCCTGTAGTGCGAAAGGTCCTGGGCTCGAACCCCACAATGACGTGTTCTGTCTTTGGGAATTACCAAGGCAAACGGCTCAGGTACTAGTAATGTATCTACTAGCACACATCAAACGTTATTAATAATCAGTGTACAATAAACAATTTTAAACTTAAGACGAATCACAGTGTCTTATGAATTAACTAAATTTGATGAAATAAATACTGAATTTGTCAAGCATCGGAAGGAATGAACCACCCTTGGTTTGATAGACCTCGTCATTTTCGAGTTAGATTACAAGACTCCGTAGCGTTTCACTAGAAGTTATAACACTTTTTATGAATGACACGCACAAGCAGACATGTGGTCGAACAGTCGCGAGTGTCCGTCTTCTATGCCGATACATATAAACTGATGATTTAAGTTTGAAACACGAGTGATTTAACCTGACATGGACCTACCAAGGACCACACATGTAAACATTCAATAAACACTGCAAAAAAAAGAAGTTTTCTACGCGAGATCGTTGTGTTTGTGTAAGTTGAAAGGGAATTAAATCGGACGGGCTTGACTGGCTTTATAGGCAGACAATTTTGTCCTGAGTGAATTCGGTTGTATCTGGTTGACTGAAGTAGAATCGTTGGAAAATATTGAGCTATTTATTCGTTTTCTCGGAACGTTTTCAAGAAACTTCTGCTGTAGAAGCCTATTTACGTACATATCAGCTATAAGGTTAAACATTAAACATCTCAAATACTCGGTTATGTAGATAATTAAAACCTTCATCACAACGAGTTATTTCTCAGCGGCTGGGCTTGTTAATGTCTGTTTGCCTTTTCAAATTACTGATTCACTGACAACCATTTCCCACATACATACCATTTGTAACAGATGACTTTGAAAACTTTTTTGAACAACAATGTGAAAAACTCTACAAATGACAGTATAATTACAAATTAGAGTGAAACACATTGAGGGAATCGGGAATATAAATCTGCTACAAAGACGTCTTCTTGCGGAAAAGGGTCAATCAAGTGGTGTCTTGATGTAGAAAATGTTTTAAATGGATCAATGATATAGCCCTATCCCACATGCATATGCATTTTGAAACAATTCAGGAAAAACGTGAAACTTCCTCATAATTGGGAAACACTTCGTATGTCAGTATATTAAAACCTTTCCCAAATATAGACGCTTTCTGATGCCTCTACAGCAGACGACTTTTGAAAACATTGCTCAAAGCCAGCAATTTCTTTTTTTGCCATAATGTTTTTAACCTTTTTCAGTAAATTTAACTTCATTTGTAGAGATTTGATGTCATTTTGTCTAGATGTTTTCAAAGTCGTCTACTGCAGATGTATTTATGTGGGAAAGGGTTAAGAAATATTTAACGTCTCTGCAGTAGATCACGTTTAATTTTAAAGTAAAGATAACTTAAAGAAACAATCACATTTTCCTTTTCCCACAATATTTTCAATTAAGTATCTGAGTTACATTTTGAACATTAGTACTGCGTTCAGTGGAATTTTAAGGTAACTAGCCGCAGCCAATACACGATTTATCGACTAAATATAATTATAGCCTTGTAAATATTTAAATTTAATTTGACAATTATATTCCTTATCGATTTTTGAAAACGTTGTTTATATTGAATACAAGAGAAAGTTGATGCAAGGCATCAATGTCGCCGGAAAAGACTGCATTGATTTATTTATGTATTCTTGACTTTCATTAACCTATACAAACATTAAGAACGTTGAAATGAAAACATTTGCTTATAAATTTTATATTCATACCTATACATTAGGGTATCTATAAAAAAATAACGAAATGTGTACACATTTATCTTGGCTTAAATTTAATTTTGCTGTTGTTACTTATTTAAATAATAATATTCATTCATATAATTTCAATGTTTGTCAATCTTATTCGAATCACAAGGTAAATATCCTGGTATTGCTTTAAAGGGAGGTAATTTGAAGTAAACAAATGTCTCCAAAAGGAGAAATATATTAGCATTACCGTCTACAGTTTAAATTGTTCTATTGTTTGTGGATTTAAAAATGTTTTTTTTTCTTATTTCTACATGTACAACGAAATATTGCGGCTTCTCTTTGACGCTTTGCGTCAAACATTCGTCTTGTACTTATCTAAAATAAAATAATATCACTCGCTTTTTCATATCGAAATGCGCATGCGCGAAAATCGATGTTAAAGGTCACGAAACTACACACAGAATAGGGTCTATATTTAGCTTAGAAACAGTTCCTACTTTAGATATTCATATATTAACATTATTAAATGAATTCTACACAAATCAAGACATCTCTTTGAATATGAAAACAACATTTAGTAAGTTAAAATTGCTATTAAAAGGAGAATCCGAAATTGACCTCAATGATGACACATAAGAGTCTGCACTAGGGGGTGTTGGTTCACGTCTTGAAGGGACCACTTTTGTCTTCGTAAATAAGAAAAAAACTTAAATGCGAGTGAAATAAAAAAAACTGCAAACATTAAAAAATCGGAATATTTATTTCATTTTAGATGTGTCATTTATTAGTGTTCGTAAACAACCACAATTGTAATATGTTCAAATCATCTAGATTTGTTTCTTTCTAATAATAAGCCGCCCTCCCATGTGATTTCCGAAAACCTATTAAAAATAGAAGTCGCGGGCTTCTGCCCGGCGACTAACAAGAAATGTGCAGCAGACGAATGTTAATACCATCGCAGCAAAACTATGCAAAGTCGTTTGCCTTAGATGCGTCAAAAACATGTAATTGTTGGAATGATCTTAACGAATGTGTTTTCCCACACTGATGGTTTTCGATCAGATTTCCTGCTGTTAATACTCGACAAAATTGACCTGGTCATGACCTTTGTACACTGACTTTGTGAGAAGCAATAAATCGCAGAATCATGAATACATTATTTCCATCACTGCGGTCGAAATTAGGAAGAAAATGTGCTCTCGTGAATTTTCATATAACCCACGAATATTTACGAAGGTAACGTGTCTACCTTTATACACCAATCCACGAACACTTACGAACATATCGAGTCTACTTGTATACACCAATCCACGAGTACTTACGAACATACCGTGTCTACCTATGTACATCAATCCTAGAACACTTACGAACATACCGTGTATACATATATACACCAATCCACGAACCCTTACGAACATACCGTGTCTACCTATATACGCCAATCCACGAACACTTACGAACGTGTCGTGTTTACCTACATACACCAATCCACGAATACGAACGTACCGTGTTTACCAATATCCACTAGCCCATGCACATAAACAAGATACCGTGTTTACATCATACATGTATATCAACCGGACACTTACGAACCTACAGTGTCAACCTGTTTACACCAACCCACGAACAGTTATGAACGTATATTGTCTACCTAAATACACAAATCAATGAACACTCACGAATGTACGGTGTCTACCTATACACCAAACCACGAACACTAACGAACCTATTGTGTCTACATATATACTCAGTTTAACCTATATACACCAACCAACGATCACTTACGAAGGTATCGTGTGTATATATATACACCAACCCAGGAACACTTACGACAAACCGCATCTACCTACATACACCAAGCAACGAATACTTTTGTTAATGCAGAATGTTGCAAGACCTCCCATCTTTCTTTTTTTTAAATTTGCATTTTTTCACTTATTAAAACGGTTTGAGAAATAATAATTTTGAATTAAAATAGTATATAGACTTCTGTTTATGTTTGAAATAAAGTTTGAAATTACATATATACAACAATTTTAGTGTAAATTAACTGTTTAGCTGATATAGTTTTCAAGAATTATCTATGAGTTTAATTTGTTTAACAT
Source organism: Serripes groenlandicus (assembly GCA_031761405.1). Classification (NCBI taxonomy): domain Eukaryota; kingdom Metazoa; phylum Mollusca; class Bivalvia; order Cardiida; family Cardiidae; genus Serripes; species Serripes groenlandicus. Next base: position 51,916,823 of record JASEVX010000013.1, on the reverse strand, counting down.
TTGTTGAGTTTGTTATGATTATAATGACGATGTAAAATAAATATCATTTTGAGAAAAGAAGAAAGTTCACGTCTTCAGCAATTTAACCCTTTTCTCAGTGTTTCAAAAGTAGACTGCTGCGAATTTGTCCAGTGTTGCTTTAAACAGGAAAGGGGTTAAATGTTTTGTTATTGCATTTTATCCCATATTGTACGTTATTGTGGTTTTATCGATAACATCTGATCTTCCAAAATTCTGACAAAACATCCAAGAATTTGTATGTGCTAATTCAACATCCTGAAATTACTCCTTAATGAAAGCACCATATCTATATTTAGACAAATGAATGTTACGGTGACTGAATGGCAACACTTTGTTTATGATGTGTAGTAAAAAAAAATCACTGCAGTGTATATTTAGTGAGGAACCAGTTTACTTAAGAGTCGACCATTTTAAGTAAAGGGTAACATCCGCAATACACACTATTATATACGTCAGTCTATATGCAACTACAAACATTATTGAATCTACGACGTTTGACGGGTGTTTATATACTTCCAACATCTGTTGTGTGTTGCTATGACATAAGTGGTTGATGGATATTGGCCCGGTTTATGTAGCTATTTGATAACAACCACATATAGTTCTAGACAGCGACAATTATGTTAGCAGGAGGAATATGCCAGTATTAACAGTGCGTGGAATTAAAACTGTTTGTCAATAGAAAGGTGAGTTCATTCGTGGTAGAAAAGATGTATTAAACTAATCTATAGGCTCTACAATATATCGTATATTACTCATTCAAATATATATATATATATATATATTGTTGGTAACAACAGCGTATGTTTTGGTGGTCAAATAAGGATTTAAGAATTGAAATATTACATGTTTATAGAGAGAGAACTGCAGTACGTGACTGTGTATGTCTTCTAGATACATGTACCTACTTAATATCTTGTTTTTTTTAATTTATTGTAATTGATATTCATAGCTAAGGATTTATAATGTTGTCGTGTCTGTTATAAGGTATTGACAAATTACATTTAATACACATACACTGTGAACTTAACGCATATTCAAGTATTTAAAAGGTTCACTTGTCGTTGAGTATTGGTTCATTGAGTGCCTCATTTAACTGATGATATACACATTTTTCGTTCTTAGCTATGGGAAACGTAGGTTACAGGTCTAAACCCGGTGTGCGTAAAAACTTGCACTTTTACTTCTTAATAATCAAAACCGTTGCCCAAATCGGTTCAAACCCCATCGCCTTTCTCTTCCATAAAAACGTACGGTCATGTTGGATAAAACCAAACACATTTCTACCGTTGTAGACGCAATACTATTGATTGTACCTGACTTTAATAGTGTATTAATACTCAATTATTACTCAACAGTAATGGCTTGTACCTGACCTTAATAGAGTATTAATACTCAACAATATTGAAATGTACCTGACAAACACATTTCTACCGTTGTAGACGCAATACATTGTAAAGGATTCAATCGGTTTGGGTATCTTTAATAATACACATTTACCTGTGAATCTTTAACTCTCGAAAACAAATCTATTGAAATCGACCATTTTGTATTCAAAATAATTGTATAGCATATATGGTAAAGCTTTATATGCATACATAATGTGACGCATGCCTTCATAATCACGGCTCATGTGAAAAGATTATAGTTTGTAAAATGTCTTGTCTCACAGATCCGTAATTGGCAATACAAATTCCGGTAAACTTTGTAAATGTTTTAATAGTTCGTGTCTAAGGTGTTTGACATTGTCGTTTTAACTGAGTGAATAATACGACTAAACAGCATTCATAATCACGGCTTATGTGGGAAATATATTATTTCTAAAAGGTATTGACTCAAACATCTAGAGTGATTTATAAATGAGGGGCGTTAAAGGTAAACCAGCAACGTGACATTGGCGACCAGTGGAGATCCAGATCACACTGAGCATCTGCGCTGATCTCGATCTGTATTGTTCGTGACTACATAAATACAAAAACAGATAAGATGCCTTCGGTTATATATTTACTCAACAACATTGACATGAGTTTGACCATGTGAAATAGTATTACCTTACCATATTTACCCGATGACAAACTTTGTAAACAAGATTTACTCAACAATATTGACCTGATTCTGACCTTAATAGAAGATTATACTCAACAATTTTGACCTGTACCTGACCCTAATACATTATAATACTTAACATACCTAACTTAACGCATTATAATACTAAACTATATTGACCTGTTTTTGATCTTGTTAAATAGTACTACCTTACACTATTGACCTGTACACGAACTTTGTCACAATAAAGAACAGTACCTGACCTTAAGAGATCATAAAAAACCAACAATATTGACCTGATACTGATCGTTTAAACAAGTACTACCTCACAATATTGACCTGATCCTGCAATTTGTAAACAAGGCTAGCTTAACAATAACGACCTGTACCTGACGTTAATAATTGATATTACTCAACAGTATTGACCTGATCCTGAACCTTTGTTCAATATCATAACTCAACTATATCGACCTGATACTGATCGTGTAAACAAGTACTACCTCACAATATTTACCTGATCCTGCAATTTGTAAACAAGGCTAGCTTAATAATAACGACCTGTACCTGACCTTAATACATTATTATACTCAACATTATTGACCTGACCCTGACCTTTGTGCAATGCCATATATCAACTATATTGACCTGATTATGATCTTGTAAAATAGTACTACCTTACAGTATTGACCTGTACACGAACTTTGTAACAATAAAGACCTGTACCAGACCTTAAAAGATCATAAATAAACAACATTATTGACCTGATTCTGATCTTAATAGATTATTAATACTAAGATTCTGCTCTTGATACAGTACTGATACTCAACACTATTGATTATACCTGAATTTAATATTGTATTAAAACTAAACAGTAATGGCTTGTACCTGACCTTAATAGTGTAATAATACTCAACAATATTGAAATGTACCTGACCTAAATAGAGCAATAATCCTCAGCAATATTCACCTGATTCTAATCTTAATAGATTATTAATACTAAGATGCTGATCTTAATACAGTACTGATACTCAACACTATTGATTGTACCTGACTTTAATAGTGTGATAATACTCAACAATATTGAAATGTACCTGACCTAAATAGAGTACTGATACTGAACAATATTGACCTTTACCTGACCTTAATATAGTATTAATACTCATCACAATTGATATGTACCTGACCTGAAAAAGAGTAATAATACTCAACAGTATTAAAATGTACCTGACCTAAAACGTCGTCTGCTTCAAAGGCGCACGAAAACATCTGTAAAGCATCTGTATTTGGGGAAAGGTTTAATACAGGTGTGACATCTAACTAAACACATGTATTTTAAGTCCTTTAAAGTAATCTCCTCCTGAAAATTGTTTACTTCCTTAAACCGAAAGTTGATATAGGAAAAAACAGAAACCTGAAAACGTCGAAAATTTGTGCATGTTACTTTATACAGCCGAATATGTGTACAAGAACACAGGTAGAGGAATTTAGTTAATTTCAAGACCAATTTTCTTAACCCTTTGACAGCTGAAACAGATTTTGTGAAACCTCCGTTAAATAATCTTCACAATAATACAAATACACCTCTCAGTGAATTAGACGATTATATTGAGTACCAACAGGATAGTGTTTAATGCAGTAATTAAATATATATTTTAGAGCAGTTATCAATTTACTCCGGACTCATTATAAGTGCCTCGGGACAGTAAAATCGATTCGGTCATTGACAACGTTATACTAGATATGTACATTTTGTAAAATTGCCGATCTTTTGAGTACTCACATCATAGTGTTAAATTCAGTAATAAGATATGTATTTTTGAGCAATGATCAGTAATTCAGGACTTCTCACCAAGATCTCAGGAAATTCTATATTTGATTGGTGAATTTTGTAACGCACAAAAAGGATTAATTTAGTAAAAACATAATTATTTTGAAGCAATGGTCAATTTACACATGACTCCCTATTTAACCAAGCTAATAATGTAAGTTTACGTTAAGCAAATGCATAGTTTATAATGAGTATAAATCATAAAAGAAAAGCTACAAGACGGGCGATGGTTTTATACGTTTTCATAGCATCAGAATGCTACACTGTACAACAGTAGATGGATGTTAAGACATTTTCAATGTTTTATAATACACGTAGGTACGTAATTTCGAGTACAGTGGTTCTAATTTTGTTGCGGATGCGAACAGTCAAAATATAAAATCGCATTTAGAGTACAGAAACCTGGACTAGTGAAACCCGTGCCACCGGTATAGTGTCTGACTAGAGTCGGGCTCAACTCAACAATTTCATCTTGATATTCCTAGAACTAGCAATGGTCTCTTCCAAACGCAAAGTTGGACAATACTATTTTAGGAAGTTAGCATGGAAAGGGTTACGCTTTGTTTACATGTTGTTTAGTAAGATTTCCGCTAAATCGATTTTAGCTCCTTTATAAACAGACACGTCAAAAAAATTCTGAGTCACTAATACTTACAGATTACGGTTGTATTTCATGTTCTTAAACCGTATGGGGCCTCAAAACTTGATGTTGTTAGATTACAATTAATTAACCACTAACACATACATACATCATTCAATTCACTGGACTCGAAAATAGATCAATGTGTTACCATTGCAAGAGTTTGTGGATTAGTGTAACTGGTGAGACTTGGTTCGAAACGGTTCCTTATTTATTTGAATTATGTATTTATGAGTCCTCAGTTAATTTTCACAATAATTACAAATACTCGTCTGAGTGAATTGAACGATTCTTTTGAATACCACAGGATAGTGTTTAATGCAGTAATTAAATATATATTTTAGATCAGTTATCAATTTATTCTGGACTTTATGAGCAAAGATCAGTGTCCCAACTCACATTTTTATCCAAGGCTAAACTTACCCCTTGAGTTGAAAATCTTGGGGTAAGATTTATTTTCAGGGGGTATGAACAACATCAGTCTATGCAGTTTCAGTAATGTTTTGGATAGAAAAGGCTTCTTTTAATGAAAACGGCCGAATAATTAACAGGGTTTTTGAAAGTAGAGTATACACCATTCTGGGTTATATAACACTGTTGAAAGTAGAGTATACACCATTCTGAGTTATATAACACTGTTGAAAGTAGAGTATACACCATTCTGGGTTATATAATACTGTTGAAAGTAGGGTATACACCATTCTGAGTGCTATAAGTATAATACTGTTAAAAGTAGAGTATACATTATTCTGGGTTATATAACACTGTTGAAAGTAGAGTATACACCATTCTGAGTTATATGACTATAATACTGTTGAAAGAAGAGTTTACACCATTCTGGGTGATATAACACTGTTGAAAGTAGAGTATGCACCATTCTGAGTGATATAAGTATAATACTGTTGAATGTAGAGTATACTTCATTCTAGGATATATAACTATAAAACTGCTGAAAGAAGAGTATACACCCTTCTTGGTTATAGAACTATAATAATGTTGAAAGTAGAGTATACACCCTTCTTGGTTATAGAACTATAATACTGTTAAACAAGTATTATACACCATTCAGTGTTATTACTATAATACTATTGAAAGTATAGTACACACCCTTCTGTGTTATAAAACTGTACTACTGTTGAATGTAGAATATACACCTTTCTTGGTTATAGAACTATAACACTGTTAAACAAAAATATATACACCATTCAGGGTTATATAACTATAATACTTTTGAAAGTAGAGTATAAACCGTTCTGTGTTATATAACTATACTACTGTTGAAAGTAGAGTATACACCAGTCTGGGTTATATAACACTGTTGAAAGTAGAGTATACACCATTCTGTGTTATGTAACTATAATACTGTTGAAAGTAGAGTATAAACCCTTCTGTGTTATATAACTATAATACTGTTGATAGTAGAGTATACACTATTCTGTGTTATATTACTATAATACTGTTGAAAGTAGAATTATACACCATTCTGGGTTATATAATTAAAATACTATTGAATATAGAGTATACACCATTCTGGGTTATATAACTATAATACTATTGAATGTAGAGTATTCACCATTTTGGGCAAAATTTTGTCCGAGTGATAACTCAACATTGCATGCACCCATGACCCTAAAACTTAACATGGAGGCTTGTGGTGACCAGCAAATGACTCCTATTGTGAGGTCATCATTTGAAAGGTCAAGGTCAGAATGACCAAGCCTGTCCAAGTGATAACTAAACGATGCCTGGAGCTTTAGTCATCAAACTTGACTTGGAGGTTGGGCCTGACCAGTAGATGACCCCTTTTTATTTTGTACTTGATGCTATAGGCGCGTCTGAGGTAAGCAGGGAATCTAAATAAACTGATGGAATATAACTTTCTCTATGTATACTTCCTCCTACTATCTCTCTCTCTCTCTCTCTCTCTCTCACTCCCTGTGTGTGTGTGTGTGTGTGTGTGTGTGTGTGTGTATGTCCGTGTGTGTGTGAGAGAGTTCATCCTACAAATGTAGCACATGCACTTGAATATCACTCACGCATGTAGCACGGACATGCTTGTGTAGCACCCGCAGTGAGTGCTACATATGTTCTCACCATTTATTCAACACATCTGCAGAGATTCAAAGAGCTTACAACCCCATGTGTCTTCTGTTTTGTTAGAGTGGCCTTTGGCACACCAATACGTTTTTGTAACTCAAAAGCCAAAACAAATACCTACGCTGTTCAACAGTGCTACATAGAAGTGTGTGTTTGAACACACATGCATGCAGATCGCCTGTTATGTATCACATTGTAAACATCGTTTTATCAACATTTCAATGTATGCAGAATGAAGGTACAAGTACATACGTATCATTAATTTGTGTCAGTGTTTACCTGTTTGTCAAACTGTTATGTTACGACCATTTTTGTAATACACACTGTGCTACATTGTAATGTAGAATACAACAAAAGAGTGCTACAAATTGAGGTTGATTTGAAGCACAAAGAGCTACATTGTTCAGTGATAAACGACTCACTGTGTGTTTCTAAATATCGAGTGTATCGGAGTGTATTAATTGCAGTCAATATATAAAGGGTGGTTACTGTCGCTACACTTTCACGAAAGTCATTAAAGCGCCTTATTTATAGCCGTCCTACATAGACTGTCTTACAACAAGGTGCTACTTTTTACGGTCAAACACGTATGTGTGCGTCTGTTTGTGTGTGATTACAATTTTTTTTCATATGTACAGCTATATGTATATGTAAAGTTTATATGAAGATTTGCAATGCGATTTAATTGACGCTTAAGTTAATTAGTACTAGTGTGAGACCGGTATGTGAAAATATTCGAATGGGCCTTGGGCTATTTTTTTAATATAGTGATCTAAGCCGAACCGATGGTATGGCTGGATAGAGAAGAGTTTCTTTTACCACCAAATGCCAAAACAACCTAGGATCGGGCTACTTTTAAACGTTTGCGAGGCGGAACAAAAGTGGAATACGTACATGTGCGATCCGTTTGGGTATCACACTGGTGTACTTTCTCCTAATTGAGTGTTTGTATACATATATGCTACTTTCCAAAATACTACAGGTTGGCGTGTTTCTTCTGCTCAAGGGTGTTTCGTGTCTGCATTTATTTATGTGTCTTTGAATTTATGCCTATCTGAATGTCTTTATGTTTATGTATATATGTATGTCCGTCTATCGGTTGGTGTAAATGTGTTTGTATGTCTTTCTGTCTATGTATCTGTATGTGTCTATGTATGTCTATGTATGTCTATCATCATATATGTCTATCATCGTGTGCCTATCAGTGTGTATGCCTATCAGCATTTATGCATGTGTCCCTGAATGTATGTCTATCTGAGTATATGTCTATCTGTATTTATGTCTTTGTATGTATGTATGTATGTATGTATGTATGTATGTATGTATGTATGTATGTATGTATGTATGTATGTATGTATGTATGTATATCTGCATTTATTAATGTGTCTTTGAATGTATGCCTATCTGAAGTTATGTCTATCTGTATTTATGTCTTTATGTTTAGGTATATATATGTATGCCCGTCTTTTTCTCCGTCTATCCGTTGGGGTAACTGTTCATCTGCCTGTATGCCTGTATGCGTGTTTATACGTGTGTATGTTAATCTGTCTATGCGTGTGTATGTCTATCTGTCTATGTATGAGTATGTCTATATGTCCATAATCGTGTGTCTATCATTAGGTATGCCTATCACTATGTATTTATATGCATTTAGCATGTGTCTTTGAATGTATGCCTATCTGAATTTACGTCCATCTGAGTGTATGTCTATCTGTATTTTTGTCTTTATGTTTATGTGTATACGTATGTCCGTCTATCTCTCTGTCTATCTGTTGGTGTAGCTGTCAATCTGCCTGTATGTCTGTATGCATGAATATACGTGCGTATGTCAGTCTGTATGTGTATGTCCGTGTGTGTGTGAGAGAGTTCATCCTACAAATGTAGCACATGCACTTGAATATCACTCACGCATGTAGCACGGACATGCTTGTGTAGCACCCGCAGTGAGTGCTACATATGTTCTCACCATTTATTCAACACATCTGCAGAGATTCAAAGAGCTTACAACCCCATGTGTCTTCTGTTTTGTTAGAGTGGCCTTTGGCACACCAATACGTTTTTGTAACTCAAAAGCCAAAACAAATACCTACGCTGTTCAACAGTGCTACATAGAAGTGTGTGTTTGAACACACATGCATGCAGATCGCCTGTTATGTATCACATTGTAAACATCGTTTTATCAACATTTCAATGTATGCAGAATGAAGGTACAAGTACATACGTATCATTAATTTGTGTCAGTGTTTACCTGTTTGTCAAACTGTTATGTTACGACCATTTTTGTAATACACACTGTGCTACATTGTAATGTAGAATACAACAAAAGAGTGCTACAAATTGAGGTTGATTTGAAGCACAAAGAGCTACATTGTTCAGTGATAAACGACTCACTGTGTGTTTCTAAATATCGAGTGTATCGGAGTGTATTAATTGCAGTCAATATATAAAGGGTGGTTACTGTCGCTACACTTTCACGAAAGTCATTAAAGCGCCTTATTTATAGCCGTCCTACATAGACTGTCTTACAACAAGGTGCTACTTTTTACGGTCAAACACGTATGTGTGCGTCTGTTTGTGTGTGATTACAATTTTTTTTCATATGTACAGCTATATGTATATGTAAAGTTTATATGAAGATTTGCAATGCGATTTAATTGACGCTTAAGTTAATTAGTACTAGTGTGAGACCGGTATGTGAAAATATTCGAATGGGCCTTGGGCTATTTTTTTAATATAGTGATCTAAGCCGAACCGATGGTATGGCTGGATAGAGAAGAGTTTCTTTTACCACCAAATGCCAAAACAACCTAGGATCGGGCTACTTTTAAACGTTTGCGAGGCGGAACAAAAGTGGAATACGTACATGTGCGATCCGTTTGGGTATCACACTGGTGTACTTTCTCCTAATTGAGTGTTTGTATACATATATGCTACTTTCCAAAATACTACAGGTTGGCGTGTTTCTTCTGCTCAAGGGTGTTTCGTGTCTGCATTTATTTATGTGTCTTTGAATTTATGCCTATCTGAATGTCTTTATGTTTATGTATATATGTATGTCCGTCTATCGGTTGGTGTAAATGTGTTTGTATGTCTTTCTGTCTATGTATCTGTATGTGTCTATGTATGTCTATGTATGTCTATCATCATATATGTCTATCATCGTGTGCCTATCAGTGTGTATGCCTATCAGCATTTATGCATGTGTCCCTGAATGTATGTCTATCTGAGTATATGTCTATCTGTATTTATGTCTTTGTATGTATGTATGTATGTATGTATGTATGTATGTATGTATGTATGTATGTATGTATGTATGTATGTATGTATGTATGTATATCTGCATTTATTAATGTGTCTTTGAATGTATGCCTATCTGAAGTTATGTCTATCTGTATTTATGTCTTTATGTTTAGGTATATATATGTATGCCCGTCTTTTTCTCCGTCTATCCGTTGGGGTAACTGTTCATCTGCCTGTATGCCTGTATGCGTGTTTATACGTGTGTATGTTAATCTGTCTATGCGTGTGTATGTCTATCTGTCTATGTATGAGTATGTCTATATGTCCATAATCGTGTGTCTATCATTAGGTATGCCTATCACTATGTATTTATATGCATTTAGCATGTGTCTTTGAATGTATGCCTATCTGAATTTACGTCCATCTGAGTGTATGTCTATCTGTATTTTTGTCTTTATGTTTATGTGTATACGTATGTCCGTCTATCTCTCTGTCTATCTGTTGGTGTAGCTGTCAATCTGCCTGTATGTCTGTATGCATGAATATACGTGCGTATGTCAGTCTGTATGTGTATGTCCGTGTGTGTGTGAGAGAGTTCATCCTACAAATGTAGCACATGCACTTGAATATCACTCACGCATGTAGCACGGACATGCTTGTGTAGCACCCGCAGTGAGTGCTACATATGTTCTCACCATTTATTCAACACATCTGCAGAGATTCAAAGAGCTTACAACCCCATGTGTCTTCTGTTTTGTTAGAGTGGCCTTTGGCACACCAATACGTTTTTGTAACTCAAAAGCCAAAACAAATACCTACGCTGTTCAACAGTGCTACATAGAAGTGTGTGTTTGAACACACATGCATGCAGATCGCCTGTTATGTATCACATTGTAAACATCGTTTTATCAACATTTCAATGTATGCAGAATGAAGGTACAAGTACATACGTATCATTAATTTGTGTCAGTGTTTACCTGTTTGTCAAACTGTTATGTTACGACCATTTTTGTAATACACACTGTGCTACATTGTAATGTAGAATACAACAAAAGAGTGCTACAAATTGAGGTTGATTTGAAGCACAAAGAGCTACATTGTTCAGTGATAAACGACTCACTGTGTGTTTCTAAATATCGAGTGTATCGGAGTGTATTAATTGCAGTCAATATATAAAGGGTGGTTACTGTCGCTACACTTTCACGAAAGTCATTAAAGCGCCTTATTTATAGCCGTCCTACATAGACTGTCTTACAACAAGGTGCTACTTTTTACGGTCAAACACGTATGTGTGCGTCTGTTTGTGTGTGATTACAATTTTTTTTCATATGTACAGCTATATGTATATGTAAAGTTTATATGAAGATTTGCAATGCGATTTAATTGACGCTTAAGTTAATTAGTACTAGTGTGAGACCGGTATGTGAAAATATTCGAATGGGCCTTGGGCTATTTTTTTAATATAGTGATCTAAGCCGAACCGATGGTATGGCTGGATAGAGAAGAGTTTCTTTTACCACCAAATGCCAAAACAACCTAGGATCGGGCTACTTTTAAACGTTTGCGAGGCGGAACAAAAGTGGAATACGTACATGTGCGATCCGTTTGGGTATCACACTGGTGTACTTTCTCCTAATTGAGTGTTTGTATACATATATGCTACTTTCCAAAATACTACAGGTTGGCGTGTTTCTTCTGCTCAAGGGTGTTTCGTGTCTGCATTTATTTATGTGTCTTTGAATTTATGCCTATCTGAATGTCTTTATGTTTATGTATATATGTATGTCCGTCTATCGGTTGGTGTAAATGTGTTTGTATGTCTTTCTGTCTATGTATCTGTATGTGTCTATGTATGTCTATGTATGTCTATCATCATATATGTCTATCATCGTGTGCCTATCAGTGTGTATGCCTATCAGCATTTATGCATGTGTCCCTGAATGTATGTCTATCTGAGTATATGTCTATCTGTATTTATGTCTTTGTATGTATGTATGTATGTATGTATGTATGTATGTATGTATGTATGTATGTATGTATGTATGTATGTATGTATGTATGTATATCTGCATTTATTAATGTGTCTTTGAATGTATGCCTATCTGAAGTTATGTCTATCTGTATTTATGTCTTTATGTTTAGGTATATATATGTATGCCCGTCTTTTTCTCCGTCTATCCGTTGGGGTAACTGTTCATCTGCCTGTATGCCTGTATGCGTGTTTATACGTGTGTATGTTAATCTGTCTATGCGTGTGTATGTCTATCTGTCTATGTATGAGTATGTCTATATGTCCATAATCGTGTGTCTATCATTAGGTATGCCTATCACTATGTATTTATATGCATTTAGCATGTGTCTTTGAATGTATGCCTATCTGAATTTACGTCCATCTGAGTGTATGTCTATCTGTATTTTTGTCTTTATGTTTATGTGTATACGTATGTCCGTCTATCTCTCTGTCTATCTGTTGGTGTAGCTGTCAATCTGCCTGTATGTCTGTATGCATGAATATACGTGCGTATGTCAGTCTGTATGTGTATGTCCGTGTGTGTGTGAGAGAGTTCATCCTACAAATGTAGCACATGCACTTGAATATCACTCACGCATGTAGCACGGACATGCTTGTGTAGCACCCGCAGTGAGTGCTACATATGTTCTCACCATTTATTCAACACATCTGCAGAGATTCAAAGAGCTTACAACCCCATGTGTCTTCTGTTTTGTTAGAGTGGCCTTTGGCACACCAATACGTTTTTGTAACTCAAAAGCCAAAACAAATACCTACGCTGTTCAACAGTGCTACATAGAAGTGTGTGTTTGAACACACATGCATGCAGATCGCCTGTTATGTATCACATTGTAAACATCGTTTTATCAACATTTCAATGTATGCAGAATGAAGGTACAAGTACATACGTATCATTAATTTGTGTCAGTGTTTACCTGTTTGTCAAACTGTTATGTTACGACCATTTTTGTAATACACACTGTGCTACATTGTAATGTAGAATACAACAAAAGAGTGCTACAAATTGAGGTTGATTTGAAGCACAAAGAGCTACATTGTTCAGTGATAAACGACTCACTGTGTGTTTCTAAATATCGAGTGTATCGGAGTGTATTAATTGCAGTCAATATATAAAGGGTGGTTACTGTCGCTACACTTTCACGAAAGTCATTAAAGCGCCTTATTTATAGCCGTCCTACATAGACTGTCTTACAACAAGGTGCTACTTTTTACGGTCAAACACGTATGTGTGCGTCTGTTTGTGTGTGATTACAATTTTTTTTCATATGTACAGCTATATGTATATGTAAAGTTTATATGAAGATTTGCAATGCGATTTAATTGACGCTTAAGTTAATTAGTACTAGTGTGAGACCGGTATGTGAAAATATTCGAATGGGCCTTGGGCTATTTTTTTAATATAGTGATCTAAGCCGAACCGATGGTATGGCTGGATAGAGAAGAGTTTCTTTTACCACCAAATGCCAAAACAACCTAGGATCGGGCTACTTTTAAACGTTTGCGAGGCGGAACAAAAGTGGAATACGTACATGTGCGATCCGTTTGGGTATCACACTGGTGTACTTTCTCCTAATTGAGTGTTTGTATACATATATGCTACTTTCCAAAATACTACAGGTTGGCGTGTTTCTTCTGCTCAAGGGTGTTTCGTGTCTGCATTTATTTATGTGTCTTTGAATTTATGCCTATCTGAATGTCTTTATGTTTATGTATATATGTATGTCCGTCTATCGGTTGGTGTAAATGTGTTTGTATGTCTTTCTGTCTATGTATCTGTATGTGTCTATGTATGTCTATGTATGTCTATCATCATATATGTCTATCATCGTGTGCCTATCAGTGTGTATGCCTATCAGCATTTATGCATGTGTCCCTGAATGTATGTCTATCTGAGTATATGTCTATCTGTATTTATGTCTTTGTATGTATGTATGTATGTATGTATGTATGTATGTATGTATGTATGTATGTATGTATGTATGTATGTATGTATGTATGTATATCTGCATTTATTAATGTGTCTTTGAATGTATGCCTATCTGAAGTTATGTCTATCTGTATTTATGTCTTTATGTTTAGGTATATATATGTATGCCCGTCTTTTTCTCCGTCTATCCGTTGGGGTAACTGTTCATCTGCCTGTATGCCTGTATGCGTGTTTATACGTGTGTATGTTAATCTGTCTATGCGTGTGTATGTCTATCTGTCTATGTATGAGTATGTCTATATGTCCATAATCGTGTGTCTATCATTAGGTATGCCTATCACTATGTATTTATATGCATTTAGCATGTGTCTTTGAATGTATGCCTATCTGAATTTACGTCCATCTGAGTGTATGTCTATCTGTATTTTTGTCTTTATGTTTATGTGTATACGTATGTCCGTCTATCTCTCTGTCTATCTGTTGGTGTAGCTGTCAATCTGCCTGTATGTCTGTATGCATGAATATACGTGCGTATGTCAGTCTGTATGTGTATGTCCGTGTGTGTGTGAGAGAGTTCATCCTACAAATGTAGCACATGCACTTGAATATCACTCACGCATGTAGCACGGACATGCTTGTGTAGCACCCGCAGTGAGTGCTACATATGTTCTCACCATTTATTCAACACATCTGCAGAGATTCAAAGAGCTTACAACCCCATGTGTCTTCTGTTTTGTTAGAGTGGCCTTTGGCACACCAATACGTTTTTGTAACTCAAAAGCCAAAACAAATACCTACGCTGTTCAACAGTGCTACATAGAAGTGTGTGTTTGAACACACATGCATGCAGATCGCCTGTTATGTATCACATTGTAAACATCGTTTTATCAACATTTCAATGTATGCAGAATGAAGGTACAAGTACATACGTATCATTAATTTGTGTCAGTGTTTACCTGTTTGTCAAACTGTTATGTTACGACCATTTTTGTAATACACACTGTGCTACATTGTAATGTAGAATACAACAAAAGAGTGCTACAAATTGAGGTTGATTTGAAGCACAAAGAGCTACATTGTTCAGTGATAAACGACTCACTGTGTGTTTCTAAATATCGAGTGTATCGGAGTGTATTAATTGCAGTCAATATATAAAGGGTGGTTACTGTCGCTACACTTTCACGAAAGTCATTAAAGCGCCTTATTTATAGCCGTCCTACATAGACTGTCTTACAACAAGGTGCTACTTTTTACGGTCAAACACGTATGTGTGCGTCTGTTTGTGTGTGATTACAATTTTTTTTCATATGTACAGCTATATGTATATGTAAAGTTTATATGAAGATTTGCAATGCGATTTAATTGACGCTTAAGTTAATTAGTACTAGTGTGAGACCGGTATGTGAAAATATTCGAATGGGCCTTGGGCTATTTTTTTAATATAGTGATCTAAGCCGAACCGATGGTATGGCTGGATAGAGAAGAGTTTCTTTTACCACCAAATGCCAAAACAACCTAGGATCGGGCTACTTTTAAACGTTTGCGAGGCGGAACAAAAGTGGAATACGTACATGTGCGATCCGTTTGGGTATCACACTGGTGTACTTTCTCCTAATTGAGTGTTTGTATACATATATGCTACTTTCCAAAATACTACAGGTTGGCGTGTTTCTTCTGCTCAAGGGTGTTTCGTGTCTGCATTTATTTATGTGTCTTTGAATTTATGCCTATCTGAATGTCTTTATGTTTATGTATATATGTATGTCCGTCTATCGGTTGGTGTAAATGTGTTTGTATGTCTTTCTGTCTATGTATCTGTATGTGTCTATGTATGTCTATGTATGTCTATCATCATATATGTCTATCATCGTGTGCCTATCAGTGTGTATGCCTATCAGCATTTATGCATGTGTCCCTGAATGTATGTCTATCTGAGTATATGTCTATCTGTATTTATGTCTTTGTATGTATGTATGTATGTATGTATGTATGTATGTATGTATGTATGTATGTATGTATGTATGTATGTATGTATGTATGTATATCTGCATTTATTAATGTGTCTTTGAATGTATGCCTATCTGAAGTTATGTCTATCTGTATTTATGTCTTTATGTTTAGGTATATATATGTATGCCCGTCTTTTTCTCCGTCTATCCGTTGGGGTAACTGTTCATCTGCCTGTATGCCTGTATGCGTGTTTATACGTGTGTATGTTAATCTGTCTATGCGTGTGTATGTCTATCTGTCTATGTATGAGTATGTCTATATGTCCATAATCGTGTGTCTATCATTAGGTATGCCTATCACTATGTATTTATATGCATTTAGCATGTGTCTTTGAATGTATGCCTATCTGAATTTACGTCCATCTGAGTGTATGTCTATCTGTATTTTTGTCTTTATGTTTATGTGTATACGTATGTCCGTCTATCTCTCTGTCTATCTGTTGGTGTAGCTGTCAATCTGCCTGTATGTCTGTATGCATGAATATACGTGCGTATGTCAGTCTGTATGTGTATGTCCGTGTGTGTGTGAGAGAGTTCATCCTACAAATGTAGCACATGCACTTGAATATCACTCACGCATGTAGCACGGACATGCTTGTGTAGCACCCGCAGTGAGTGCTACATATGTTCTCACCATTTATTCAACACATCTGCAGAGATTCAAAGAGCTTACAACCCCATGTGTCTTCTGTTTTGTTAGAGTGGCCTTTGGCACACCAATACGTTTTTGTAACTCAAAAGCCAAAACAAATACCTACGCTGTTCAACAGTGCTACATAGAAGTGTGTGTTTGAACACACATGCATGCAGATCGCCTGTTATGTATCACATTGTAAACATCGTTTTATCAACATTTCAATGTATGCAGAATGAAGGTACAAGTACATACGTATCATTAATTTGTGTCAGTGTTTACCTGTTTGTCAAACTGTTATGTTACGACCATTTTTGTAATACACACTGTGCTACATTGTAATGTAGAATACAACAAAAGAGTGCTACAAATTGAGGTTGATTTGAAGCACAAAGAGCTACATTGTTCAGTGATAAACGACTCACTGTGTGTTTCTAAATATCGAGTGTATCGGAGTGTATTAATTGCAGTCAATATATAAAGGGTGGTTACTGTCGCTACACTTTCACGAAAGTCATTAAAGCGCCTTATTTATAGCCGTCCTACATAGACTGTCTTACAACAAGGTGCTACTTTTTACGGTCAAACACGTATGTGTGCGTCTGTTTGTGTGTGATTACAATTTTTTTTCATATGTACAGCTATATGTATATGTAAAGTTTATATGAAGATTTGCAATGCGATTTAATTGACGCTTAAGTTAATTAGTACTAGTGTGAGACCGGTATGTGAAAATATTCGAATGGGCCTTGGGCTATTTTTTTAATATAGTGATCTAAGCCGAACCGATGGTATGGCTGGATAGAGAAGAGTTTCTTTTACCACCAAATGCCAAAACAACCTAGGATCGGGCTACTTTTAAACGTTTGCGAGGCGGAACAAAAGTGGAATACGTACATGTGCGATCCGTTTGGGTATCACACTGGTGTACTTTCTCCTAATTGAGTGTTTGTATACATATATGCTACTTTCCAAAATACTACAGGTTGGCGTGTTTCTTCTGCTCAAGGGTGTTTCGTGTCTGCATTTATTTATGTGTCTTTGAATTTATGCCTATCTGAATGTCTTTATGTTTATGTATATATGTATGTCCGTCTATCGGTTGGTGTAAATGTGTTTGTATGTCTTTCTGTCTATGTATCTGTATGTGTCTATGTATGTCTATGTATGTCTATCATCATATATGTCTATCATCGTGTGCCTATCAGTGTGTATGCCTATCAGCATTTATGCATGTGTCCCTGAATGTATGTCTATCTGAGTATATGTCTATCTGTATTTATGTCTTTGTATGTATGTATGTATGTATGTATGTATGTATGTATGTATGTATGTATGTATGTATGTATGTATGTATGTATGTATGTATATCTGCATTTATTAATGTGTCTTTGAATGTATGCCTATCTGAAGTTATGTCTATCTGTATTTATGTCTTTATGTTTAGGTATATATATGTATGCCCGTCTTTTTCTCCGTCTATCCGTTGGGGTAACTGTTCATCTGCCTGTATGCCTGTATGCGTGTTTATACGTGTGTATGTTAATCTGTCTATGCGTGTGTATGTCTATCTGTCTATGTATGAGTATGTCTATATGTCCATAATCGTGTGTCTATCATTAGGTATGCCTATCACTATGTATTTATATGCATTTAGCATGTGTCTTTGAATGTATGCCTATCTGAATTTACGTCCATCTGAGTGTATGTCTATCTGTATTTTTGTCTTTATGTTTATGTGTATACGTATGTCCGTCTATCTCTCTGTCTATCTGTTGGTGTAGCTGTCAATCTGCCTGTATGTCTGTATGCATGAATATACGTGCGTATGTCAGTCTGTATGTGTATGTCCGTGTGTGTGTGAGAGAGTTCATCCTACAAATGTAGCACATGCACTTGAATATCACTCACGCATGTAGCACGGACATGCTTGTGTAGCACCCGCAGTGAGTGCTACATATGTTCTCACCATTTATTCAACACATCTGCAGAGATTCAAAGAGCTTACAACCCCATGTGTCTTCTGTTTTGTTAGAGTGGCCTTTGGCACACCAATACGTTTTTGTAACTCAAAAGCCAAAACAAATACCTACGCTGTTCAACAGTGCTACATAGAAGTGTGTGTTTGAACACACATGCATGCAGATCGCCTGTTATGTATCACATTGTAAACATCGTTTTATCAACATTTCAATGTATGCAGAATGAAGGTACAAGTACATACGTATCATTAATTTGTGTCAGTGTTTACCTGTTTGTCAAACTGTTATGTTACGACCATTTTTGTAATACACACTGTGCTACATTGTAATGTAGAATACAACAAAAGAGTGCTACAAATTGAGGTTGATTTGAAGCACAAAGAGCTACATTGTTCAGTGATAAACGACTCACTGTGTGTTTCTAAATATCGAGTGTATCGGAGTGTATTAATTGCAGTCAATATATAAAGGGTGGTTACTGTCGCTACACTTTCACGAAAGTCATTAAAGCGCCTTATTTATAGCCGTCCTACATAGACTGTCTTACAACAAGGTGCTACTTTTTACGGTCAAACACGTATGTGTGCGTCTGTTTGTGTGTGATTACAATTTTTTTTCATATGTACAGCTATATGTATATGTAAAGTTTATATGAAGATTTGCAATGCGATTTAATTGACGCTTAAGTTAATTAGTACTAGTGTGAGACCGGTATGTGAAAATATTCGAATGGGCCTTGGGCTATTTTTTTAATATAGTGATCTAAGCCGAACCGATGGTATGGCTGGATAGAGAAGAGTTTCTTTTACCACCAAATGCCAAAACAACCTAGGATCGGGCTACTTTTAAACGTTTGCGAGGCGGAACAAAAGTGGAATACGTACATGTGCGATCCGTTTGGGTATCACACTGGTGTACTTTCTCCTAATTGAGTGTTTGTATACATATATGCTACTTTCCAAAATACTACAGGTTGGCGTGTTTCTTCTGCTCAAGGGTGTTTCGTGTCTGCATTTATTTATGTGTCTTTGAATTTATGCCTATCTGAATGTCTTTATGTTTATGTATATATGTATGTCCGTCTATCGGTTGGTGTAAATGTGTTTGTATGTCTTTCTGTCTATGTATCTGTATGTGTCTATGTATGTCTATGTATGTCTATCATCATATATGTCTATCATCGTGTGCCTATCAGTGTGTATGCCTATCAGCATTTATGCATGTGTCCCTGAATGTATGTCTATCTGAGTATATGTCTATCTGTATTTATGTCTTTGTATGTATGTATGTATGTATGTATGTATGTATGTATGTATGTATGTATGTATGTATGTATGTATGTATGTATGTATGTATATCTGCATTTATTAATGTGTCTTTGAATGTATGCCTATCTGAAGTTATGTCTATCTGTATTTATGTCTTTATGTTTAGGTATATATATGTATGCCCGTCTTTTTCTCCGTCTATCCGTTGGGGTAACTGTTCATCTGCCTGTATGCCTGTATGCGTGTTTATACGTGTGTATGTTAATCTGTCTATGCGTGTGTATGTCTATCTGTCTATGTATGAGTATGTCTATATGTCCATAATCGTGTGTCTATCATTAGGTATGCCTATCACTATGTATTTATATGCATTTAGCATGTGTCTTTGAATGTATGCCTATCTGAATTTACGTCCATCTGAGTGTATGTCTATCTGTATTTTTGTCTTTATGTTTATGTGTATACGTATGTCCGTCTATCTCTCTGTCTATCTGTTGGTGTAGCTGTCAATCTGCCTGTATGTCTGTATGCATGAATATACGTGCGTATGTCAGTCTGTATGTGTATGTCCGTGTGTGTGTGAGAGAGTTCATCCTACAAATGTAGCACATGCACTTGAATATCACTCACGCATGTAGCACGGACATGCTTGTGTAGCACCCGCAGTGAGTGCTACATATGTTCTCACCATTTATTCAACACATCTGCAGAGATTCAAAGAGCTTACAACCCCATGTGTCTTCTGTTTTGTTAGAGTGGCCTTTGGCACACCAATACGTTTTTGTAACTCAAAAGCCAAAACAAATACCTACGCTGTTCAACAGTGCTACATAGAAGTGTGTGTTTGA
Organism: Serripes groenlandicus; assembly: GCA_031761405.1. Classification (NCBI taxonomy): domain Eukaryota; kingdom Metazoa; phylum Mollusca; class Bivalvia; order Cardiida; family Cardiidae; genus Serripes; species Serripes groenlandicus. Next base: position 51,896,251 of record JASEVX010000013.1, on the reverse strand, counting down.
ACACACATGCATGCAGATCGCCTGTTATGTATCACATTGTAAACATCGTTTTATCAACATTTCAATGTATGCAGAATGAAGGTACAAGTACATACGTATCATTAATTTGTGTCAGTGTTTACCTGTTTGTCAAACTGTTATGTTACGACCATTTTTGTAATACACACTGTGCTACATTGTAATGTAGAATACAACAAAAGAGTGCTACAAATTGAGGTTGATTTGAAGCACAAAGAGCTACATTGTTCAGTGATAAACGACTCACTGTGTGTTTCTAAATATCGAGTGTATCGGAGTGTATTAATTGCAGTCAATATATAAAGGGTGGTTACTGTCGCTACACTTTCACGAAAGTCATTAAAGCGCCTTATTTATAGCCGTCCTACATAGACTGTCTTACAACAAGGTGCTACTTTTTACGGTCAAACACGTATGTGTGTGTGTGTGTGTGTGTGTGAGAGAGAGAGATATAGACAGACAGAGACAGACAGACAGACAGACAGACAGACAGACATACAGACAGACAGACAGACAGACAGACAGACAGACAGACAGACAGACAGACAGACAGACAGACAGACAGACAGACAGACAGACAGACAGACAGACAGACAGACAGACAGACAGACAGACAGACAGACAGACAGACAGACAGACAGACAGACAGAGACAGACAGACAGACAGACAGAGACAGACAGAGACAGACAGAGACAGACAGACAGACAGACAGACAGACAGAGACAGACAGACAATTTATTTCAATGTGTATTTCAATTTCAAACACGATTCTGAATTATATACCTATAATAGAGTTGAAAGTAAAGTATACACCATTCTGAATAATGTAGCTATACCATTATGAGTGGTGTAACTATAATTATGTTGAAGGCAGAGTAAACACTATTCTGAGTGGTGTAACTATAATTATGTTGAAGGCAGAGTAAACACCATTCTGAGTGGTGCAACCAAAATACTGTTGAAAGTAGAGTATACACCAGTATGTGTTATATAACACTGTTGAAAGTAGAGTATTCACCATTCTGTGTTATGTAACTATAATACTGTTGAAAGTGGAGTATACACCAGTCTGGGTCATATAACTATAATACTATTGAAAGTAGAGTATACACCATTCTGGGTTATATAACACATCATTATGGGTGGTGTAGCTATATTAATGTTGAAACCAGAGAAAAAAACATTCTAAGTAGTGTACAGCCAAACTTGTATTAAGAGACCACCCAAGGGAAATGCTGTAAGTGGTCTCTTAAGACAGGTGGTCTCTTATTGAGGTACAGATGTATGTTTCAGTTTGTTGGGTCTTATGTATACTAAATTATACATGTATTGGTATTTAAAAATAAATAACAATTAACTTTTTGTTGTTCTTTTAGTTCTATATTTTATTTCTATATTAATCATGTTTATTTGCAAGAGTGTTTGTTTACAGATTTACTAATTAAAACTTATAAAAGAGCCGATAAAATAAATGTGCTATCAGCATTAGAAAGCACAAAACAAACACGTATCCAATTAAACAGATCAAAAAGGCTGGCCAAAGTTATCATAATTAAACCGCAAACAAACCTCAAACTATCCAATAATTAATTTCAATTTGAGTGATTTAACTATCCTTTAATCCTATTGAAAAGACGGGGTCCCGAAAAGACGAGAGAACAAAACCATGTGCAGAATCATAACAAGGACAATAATTGTAGCTAAAGTGTATTAAATATGAACTGCTAACACGGCAATTATCGGTTTTTACCCACTGTAATATACAGCTGCAGTATATTTGACATCGGGTCATGTAACACACTCTACCTGTTATCATTTAAACCTGGCATTTTACACGTGTACCATTTCTGTGTGGTTTACACACGACAGTTAGGATTTATTTGACTGATAGATTTAAAATCGCTTAACTTTTGTATTTAATGAAAATGGGAAGGACATTAGTGATTTATTTGACTGTACTTATAAAACTGTTGAAGGCAGAGAAAACACCATTCTAAGAAACCAGAAGTCCATATATGACATTCCGAACAGCCAAACACGATGTTAATCTCATTTCAATAACACACCCACTGTTTCGTCTCAATATTGTTAGACATATATAACATCAGATTTGCAAAGGTCATTATAAAATGATGTTTAGCACGTTATAATGGCGAGATTTGAGAAAATATGTATTTATATAGAGAAATAAAAGAAACATAAGGCATTGTTCATTTTGTGTAATACAGATAATTGTAAATGCTAATTACAAAGAGACTAGTATTGTTATGCTTTGTTGGTTGTTACGGCAAGTTGTGGTGAAGATGGATGAATACATATATATATATATATATTACAGATAGACGAGATATGGACAATGCCAATGAAGAATTGTCTAAACGTCTACATGAAGTACTTGATGTTATAGGTGCATCTCAGTACACCCGAGAAAAGTATTGGGAGGGTGCTATGTTACGTGAAATAACAACAACGTTTGTAAACCTAACTTATTCAAAACTTTCCAACAAAATAGCATTCTACCAAGTTGGGAGTACATGCGAAGGGACAACTACACGAGGTATCGATTCCGATATTGATATAATACATTGTAACGACGAAATTCCTGTGGTAGAACATCTTTTCGAATCTAAACAACAGGGATTATCTTATCTTATTTTAGCGGATGAAGACACCAAACCTGGATATGTTCGTCTTCAGATTGTTAAAGATAAATGTCCGTGTTTAGTTGGAATTGGTTATATATCAGATGATTGCTTTATCGATAGGAAAGGTAGAGTATGTGCTACCCACTCCCAACTTTCTGTTGGACAAAAGACATCTCGTAACGGTCCAGCGAACACGATTCCGGCTGGTAACCGTATTTGTCAATTGGATCAAGTATATGCCTTAAGGTGTCGACAGATACCGAGGTCAGCCAATTCCTGGTTACACAGGATAAGGAAATACGGCTGGCCATCACAGAAACAACTTAAATCAATGGGTGTATATGGTTGTTTCTTTGTTGGTGTTGGACATCCTCATAATAACAACAAGTCTAGCGAATGGAGAATTTCCTTCACACTTCAAGAACGTGACCTCATGTCAAGTCTGAACGACACGCAACACAAGTGTTATATTCTCCTGAAGATGATAAAGAAGGATATCATAGAACAAAAGGCCGGTGAATCTATATCATCATATCATTGTAAAACAAGTCTTTTTTATACAATCGAAAGTTCACAGAAACATTTTTGGACTAATGATAAGCTTATACTGTGTGTACAGCAGTGTCTTAAGCGTCTATTTATTTGGGTGAAGGCAAAAAATTGTCCAAATTATTTCATTCCAGAAGAGAATATGTTCGATAAGCTCAGCGTAATGACTCTGGAAAAAATAGAGTATGTTTTAAACGATATAATAGGGAGTGATATCAAGTTTTTATATTTACTTACTTGTGACAATGTTGGTGAACTTCTGAAGTCTAAATTAAGTGGTGATGAACTTGTACGCTATGTGGTTTTTTCGAGTACCTCGTTTCATCCAAGATTGTTTTTATGCTATATTATTACAGAATTTATCTTTACTTTAAGGAAATGGTTAATGTCTATACTTTCTAACACAAATACCGGTTATATGAATGAGGTGATGCAACTGCTGCTATATCTACAACATACGAACCATGTCACAGAACATACTACGAGAGACGTAAGAATGGCATTTGACTGTATAATTCCGCATATACAATTACAATACACACAGTGTATGTATGTCCAGTACTTGTCACAAGGAAACTTGTCCGACCTGCGGTCTATGACAATTACAAATATAATCCCAGAAATTAGTGACAGTGACCTTATCTCGTCCAAGTTATCTTTAGCATCTTTATATATTCAATTTGAACAGTATCACGAGGAGTGTAAGCGCATTCTAGTGTTATGTGAACAAGAAATAAAACCATTTGTGATATCTGTGTGTTGCCGCACCGAAAGGATATGTTATGCTAATATCGCTCTTGTTAAAAAACTAAGTTTTACTGATATGTCAAGCAAAGAATTCAGACGACATTGCACCACAGGCTGTATGGTATTTCATCCATCTCAAGCTAGTCTTGTCCATGGAGCTCTTCAATACGAGATGTTTCGTAATTTGTTCACACAACCTGGATCTAAAATTGAAATGGAACGGGACAACTGGTTAAACTGGATTACGGTAGATTTAGAAATATATCTGTATTTTCTACAATATTTACTTTACTCTAATAAAAAAAATCAGGCAGAAAAAGAAACAGCCATGCATAAACTAATCTACGTTTTTGAAACAGACCCCACTCTTAGCCACAGAGAGACAGCATTGAACCTGTTGGGATGGATATGTCTACAGAAAAAAAAAATACAAGCCGCATGGAGATGCTTTTGTTTATCATGGAAAGAAAGGCCATTTAAAAATGCAGCTAAATGGCACATGTTAATTTTACTGAGTAAAATAATAAATAAAACATAGGATTAGCATGATGGAGACTAACGTGATGTCATAGTTTCTTTATCTATTAGTGTAAAACCTGATGAGCATTACAGTTGAGGGTTATCGTGATATATATGAGCCGCGTCCGGGGATTTAAGATTTAAAGCATCTGTGTACAGTCAAGACTAAAGCGTGGAACCCACCTTAGCAGAGGAGTTTGCGTTGGGTATTTAAGATCTTAACGTATCTGTGTACAGTCAAGACTAAAGCGTGAAATCCACCTTGGCAGAGGAGTTAGCGTCGGGTATTTAAGATCTTAACGTATCTGTGTACAGTCAAGACTAAAGCGTGGAATCCACCTTGGCAGAGGAGTTAGCGTCGGGTATTTAATATCTTAACGTATCTGTGTACAGTCAAGACTAAAGCGTGGAATCTACCTTGGCAAAGGAGATAGTGTCGGGTATTTAAGATCTTAAAGCATCTGCGTACAGTCAAGACTAAAGCGTGGAATCTACCTTGGCAAAGGAGATAGTGTCGGGTATTTAATTTCTTAACGTATCTGTGTACAGTCAGATCTTGGGCGAGGAATCCACCGTGGCCGAGTTGTTAGCATCGATACATTGGATCCGGGCGTCCAGAGTTCCAGCACATTTACTAGCCTAGTACTGGTTTGTTTACCAGGAATCATACATAAGTGAACTGTCGACGTAACTGAAATAATGTTGTAAAACGGCTGAATAACCTAATACATCTAAAGTTTCAGCAGCGTCTGGCGATTCGAGGTCTTAGTACATCTGTGTACAGTAAATACTGTGTGTACACGCACATTCTCGCCAGAGTATCTACTTTCCTAGTATACATTACGTAGACTAAATGCATCATCTGACAAAACACTAGAAGTGTAGCCCCAATAGTTGAACGTCAATGTTACTGTACATGATGCCAGACCGGAGAGGTAAAACGACCCCAAATCACCAGACGCGGCTTGTTTGTATCACTATGACCCTTACATTTGATGATCATTGACCGACAAACATTCACTAAACTAGTTATTGTTCATTGTTAAAGATCTATACTTCATGACTACTGCGAGCAGAAATCGAACCCGGGGCGTCCAGTTTTAGATACGGCATGGTAAACACTCCGTCACAGCTTTTTCAGAGTAAATTATTTAGGGTTTTATGCTGGACGTCCCGTTTTTCTGTGAAATGCATACCATTTCCTTTTATCGTATAGTAAGTTAGCTAAACGATTTCTGCTATTACTGTTTGATCAAATACCATTCATGATTACTATTGCTGCGTATACTAATGCATACATAAATAAACTCCATAGCTGACTTGCCTTGTTATGGCAAATGTATATTGTTGTTATTGATGATTATAGGTTATTGACCCTGTACTGTGAAATCATCGTTGGACCGAGTTCTTTGGTTGACGTTGCCGAGATTGCGAGGCTACGTTCGCCAAAGAACGAGGTCCAACGATTATTTCACAGTACAGGGTCAATAACCTTTTTATTGCATACTTTCATATTGTAAACTATTTAGTTTACACAGTGGATTTCTTTTTTATATCTAGAGTTGAAAAATCTGCTTCGCAAAACGAAACAAACTGATTGTTTACATATGTAGTCATTTTGTTGAAAATGCCGTTTGAAAATTTGAATTATAACGGTGACGTATTTTTTTTTCAAATGACGTCATGCACGTGCATAACCAACATTTTAAACGCGCGTTTTAGACTGTTTTCATGTCAAAAACGTACTGTTAGCATGAGACAGTAAATTGTCCATGATCAATATATGAGAATTTAACGTTACAAAGTCCCGTGAGGTTTAACAATGATTTTTAGGTCAGCTATGTTTGTTGACATAACAAAAGTAGTCCCTAGCATGTTAATTATGCAGAATTTTCGCACGTCCTTATCTACGGTCATGATCACTCCTTGACAGCGGTCATGATCGAAAAATCATGACCACTTTCTTCAATGCAAAGTGAACGGAACAATATGAAAGTATGCAATAATGAGTTTTATTGCATACTTTGATATTGTCCCGTTCACTTTGCATTGAAGAAAGTGGTCATGATTTTTCGATCATGACCGCTGTCAAGGAGTGATCATGACCGTAGATAAGGACTTTGTAATGTTAAATTCTCATATATTGATCATGGACAATTTTTTAATGTCTCATGCTAACAGTACGTTTTTGACATGAAAACAGTCTAAAACGCGCGTCTAAAATGTTGGTTATGCACGTGCATGACGTCATTAAAAAAAATTACGTCACCGTTATAATTCAAACGGCATTTGCACAAACATTACTACTTATATAAACAAACAGTTTGTTTTTAATTCGGAAGCAGATTTATCAATTCTAGATAATAAAAATAACCTCCACAACGTAAAGCAAATAGTTTACAATATGAAAGTATGCAATAAAAAGGTTATTGACCCTGTACTGTGAAATCATCGTTGGACCTCAATCTTTGGCGAACGTAGCCTCGCAAGCTCGGCAACATCAACCAAAGAACTCGGTCCAACGATGATTTCACAGTACAGGGTCAATAACCTATAATATAATAGAAACATCCTGTTTAGAGAGGAAAAGGTCGTTCATAGAAAAATGTAGCCATAATGTATGCATGAGTTCGAGTTCAATTAATACATGTTCGTAAAGAATTTTACAACACGTTTATACAAAGAATATCCCTCGGAAATTAGGCACTTGCATAATGAATTGGTTTGCGATTGTAGGCATGGTATAACACGCTGATTTCATCCATTATTTAGTTATATCACGCGTTATCCTGGGTAAGTTGTCAGTACCACTGTTCCATTTATCCTGACACCAACGATTTAGTTATATCACGGCGTATCCTGGGTAAGTTGCCAGTACCACTGATCCATGTATTCAGACACCAACGATTTAGTTATATCACGGCGTATCCTGGGTAAGTTGTCAGTACCACTGATCCATGTATCCAGACACCAACGATTTAGTTATATGACGGCGTATCCTGGGTAAGTTGTCAGTACCACTGATCCATTTATCCTAACACAAACGATTTAGTTATATCACGGCGTATCCTGGGTAAGTTGTCTACCACTGATCCGTTTATCCTGACACCAACGATTTAGTTATATCACGGCGTATCCTGGGTAAGTTGTCAGTACCACTGATCCATTTATCATAACACCAACGATTTACTTATATCGCGGCGTATCCTGGGTAAGTTGTCAGTACCACTAATTCATTTATCCTGACACCAACGATTTAGTTATATCACGGCGTATTCTGGGTAAGTTGTCAGTACCACTGATCCGTTTATCCAGACACCAACGATTTAGTTATATCACGGCATATCCTGGATAAGTTGCCAGTACCACTAATGCATTTATCCTAACACCAACGATTTAGTCTTGATGTTAACGCAACCATCCTAAGCGCCGAGAAGAGAAAGCCCTTTTTACATTGTTTACAAGTATTTTGTATGACCCGGTCGGGGATCGAACTCGCGTTCTCCAGTTATCGAGGCGTAAGCTCTACCAATACACCACTGATGCGGTCCCGTGTATAGTAGATATGAGCTCTACCAATACACCACTGATGCGGTCCCGTGTATAGTAGATATGAGCTCTACCAATACACCACTGATGCGGTCCCGTGTATAGTAGATATGAGCTCTACCAATACACCACTGAGGCGGTCCCGTGTATAGTAGATATGAGCTCTACTAATACACCACTGAGGCGGTCCCGTGTATAGTAGTTATGAGCTCTACCAATACACCACTGAGACGGTCCCGTGAATAGTAGATATGAGCTCTACCAATACACCACTGAGGTTGTCCCGTGTATAGTAGATATGAGCTCTACCAATACACCACTGAGGCGGTCCCGTGTATAGTAGATATGAGCTCTACCAATACACCACTGAGACGGTCCCGTGAATAGTAGATATGAGCTCTACCAATACACCACTGAGGTTGTCCCGTGTATAGTACATATGAGCTCTACCAATACATCACTGAGACGGTCCCGTGTATAGTAGATATGAGCTCTACCAATACACCACTAAGGCGGTCCCGTGTATAGTAGATATGAGCTCAACCAATACACCACTGAGGCGGTCCCGTGTATAGTAGATATGAGCTCTACCAATACGCCACTGAGGCGGTCCCGTGTATAGTAGATATGAGCTCTACCAATACACCACTGAGGCGGTCCCGTGTATAGTAGATATGAGCTCTACCAATACGCCACTGAGGCGGTCCCGTGTATAGTAGATATGAGCTCTACCAATACACCACTGATGCGGTCCCGTGTATAGTAGATATGAGCTCTACCAATACACCACTGGGGCGGTCCCGTGTATAGTAGATATGAGCTCTACCAATGCACCACTGAGGCGGTCCCGTGTATAGTATATATGAGCCTCGTCTATCAATTTGCCGTCTTATTGACTGATCATAAAGATACATTGGTACATTGGTTTAATAGGGATACTCTTCTAGAGTTTTGTCAAATTATGTATATATGACTTAAGTATATTGTACATGTAGAAGGAAAGTAAAGAATCTAGTTAGACGTTGCGAATGTAGTGGCTCGTCTGAGCCTTCACTATACTCAACATACATTATGACCCCAAAACGCTAGACGCGACTCGTTTCTAAGCCGCCTCAGGTAAAATGGGTGACGTTGACGTCTCTGCAGTAGACCACTTTTAATACCATGTAACTGTTTCCATAATTCCACCTTTATACCAGACCTCCGTTTAATAGACATATAAGGTAAAAATCGGCAGTCAATCCGCCAATCATCAGTTAAATTTGATTTTAACCTTGAATATGTTTAGTTTGAATGTGACAAATGTGTGCATTATCGATTTTTAACACCCTTTTTGAAACAATAAATGTGTATCGGACGAATTTAATTTCATCTTGGTAAAAACTTAAGAAAATCAATAAAAATGTAGTATGAATTGCAATCAGTTAAAAAAGATCTGAGGCAAAATAAGGGAAATTGTTCAAAGTCGTCTGCATCAGAATACATTTGTTTGTGTGAAAGGTCTGAACGATTGTTTGTTTCCCGCACTGATGGTTCTCGATCTGATTTTCGACACCATGTTCAATTAACCGCGGACTCTTGAATACATTATTCCCAACATTGCGCTCGAAATTAGGTAGAAAAAGTACCTTCGTGATTTGTCAAATAACCCAGTTTTGCTACATACACCAACCCACGAATATTTAAGAAGGTACTGTGTTTCCCTATATACATCAACCCAGAAACACTCGCGAATTTATAGCTTTTCCCTATATACCCCAATCTACGAACAATTGCGAACGTACCATGTCTATCTATATGCAACAACATACGTTGAAATTATGAACGTATAGTGTCTCCCTATATATACAAGCCAACGAAATCATCAGCCTACGAACACTTAGGAACTAACCGTGTTTAACTTTAATCATCAACCTTTGAACACTTACGAACGAACCATGTCTATCTATTTACACCAACCGTTGAATACTTACGAATGACCCGTGTCTACCTATTCACACGAACTTATGAACACTTTAAACGTTATTTTCATACCTATTTACACCTACTCACGAACACTTTAAACGTTCCTTGTCTAGATATTTACACCAACCCACTACTTAAAACGTACCTTGTCTATCTATTTTCTCCAACCTGTAAACACTTAGAACGTACCGTGTACATATATATATACACATCAACCTGTGAACACTTAGAATGTACAGTGTAAATATATATATATACAGCAACCCATGAACACTTAGAACGTACCGTGTACATATATATATACACACCAACCTGTGAACACTTAGAACGAACCATGTAAATATATATATACACCATCCCATGAACACCTAGAACGTACCGTGTAAATCTATTTGAACAATTTTGAAAGTGGACCCCAAAGTAATATTCCTTTAAGGATGTGTTCCAGTGCATAAGTAGGAGAGGTAATTTGAAGCTAAACCCTTACCTTTTTTCGGATGCCACATGTTTGCTTTATATTTCAACCAAACATGATTTCTCGATAATCTTATATATAGGTTTACTAAAGTAACATTTTTACACATTTATCTTGAAATCAAACAAGTTCTTTCATGCGATAGAATTTAAATAAAAAACAGTTATTTGCCCCTTTTCTGATGCCACCTGGCTGCCATGTTACTCAACAAATCAATATGAAGAATGTTACTAGAGGATTATTTCTACACATGTATCTTTTGTTGTTTCGGCATCAGAAAAGGAGTGAAATTTCAAATATTATTTTAGAGAAATGGCATTTGAGTTGCCCTCTATAAAAGTTGTTCAAGCCATACTCTTTTCATGTAGTTGAATAACATGGCCGCCGGACGGAATCAGAAAAGGATCAAAATGACAAAACTTAATTTCCATTCTTTTTAAATTTCTCGTCTGATTTCAAAATAGTTTAGAAGGGATATTTCTTTATAAACACTGTACATAATTTTTTCAAGGCATATTGATTGGTTTAAAACATTTGAAAAGGGGTAAAAGGAACATTAAGCTTCAAACGACATCTCCTAGACCAATGAACCTTCAAAGGAATGTTCCTGTGGTGGTCCCCTTTCAAATTATTCAAAGATATAATGCATTATTAAAAATGTCCTTTACTAATAAACTGTTTTTTACCTTTATTTGCTGTAGCATTTGCTACTAAAATATCACTAAGGTAATCAAGTTAGGGCCTTCTTGGCACTCTTGATTCGAATGCAATTTTATATCTTAGCTGTTCGCATCCGAATGCAAGACAAAAAATGCCTCATGCAACGTCCACATTCTGAGCCTTACACATGTCATGCATTTTCAGACGTAACCGCACCAATTATGCTAACTAAAGTATTTGCAATATTACGGTTGAACGGACGAATACACAAGGGCGTCGTGTACAACAACACATTCCGTCACCAAAATCCATCAATTATCGTTTATAAGCCTGTACCAAATGTTTTAAGCTGAACACCAATTATTTGCAAAACTGAGTACCACTCCCGTCGTATTGATCATAGGATTTGACCATTTTAAGTGAAGGGTAACACCCGTAATGCACATTATTAGTGCGTCAGTGTATATGCAAATAAAAACGCTATTGGATCTACAAAGGTAGACAGATGTTTATATCTGTCCTACATGGCAACTACACCTGTTCGTCTGTTTCTATGTCACGTGACGGTTTTGAGCCCGGCTTATGTATAGATTTTGACAACCACAGATATCTCCAGGCATAGACAATTATGTTAGGAAGAGGACTACACCAGTATTAACAGTGCTTGGCATTAAAACAGTTTGCCAATATAAAAGAGGTGAGTTAATTCAACATAGATAATATGGGGTAAACTGATATTGGCTCCCCACGCTTTATCTTATATTACTCATTAAAATCCATTATCATGTGTAGCCAAAATATAGTTGTATATGATCAAATAAGAACTTAATTACATGTTTGTTTATGATATAATGTAACGTGTACCGGGCCCTTCACGAAGTTAAGCCACCGCTGGTCACCCATTCGTTGCTTAACTTTGTGAAAGAGCCAACAACTCCACCTACGTCGCTATACAAACCGGCTTTTTCTGCAAGACTTTACAAGTGGTATGTGTACCCCTTTCCCGTTACAAAAATGTATTTGACACTCATAAATTATTGATTAAAATGCTGTCGTGTCAGTTTAAATGTAATGACAAACTATATGTATTACACACGCACACTTTATGAAGCTATCGCATATTGATATATTTAAAGGGTTCAATCGGTGTTGAATATGGTTTATAATAGAAATTAACCAGTGGAGCAAACTGAAAAATAACTTTTTGTTAACAAAAATTGGAAACACATATACAGCAATTACAATATAAGTGCCTCATTTAAATCTTAATTTACACATTTTCGTTCGTTGCTAAGGGATACGTAGGTTTCTGGTCTGGACCCGATGTGTGTAACAACTTGCACATTTACTTCTTAATAATCCTAATCGTTACACAAATCGGTTCCAAACCCACTGCCTTTCTCTTCCATAGAAGCGTTAGGACATGTTGGACAGATCCAAAGACCCGTCTACCATTTTTGACGCAATACATAGTAAAGGGTTTAATCGGGCTGAGTATCGGAAATAATACAAATGTAACCGTTAAAATTGATCTCCCGAAAACAAACCTTTTGAAATCAACCCTTTCGTATTGAAACTAATTGGACGGCATTATATCATGGTATTGCCTTTACTGCATGAATAAATGGGTATGCATACCTTATAATAATGGCTTATGTGAACAGTTAATTGTTTGTAAAAGGTCTCTTCTCACGGATCCATAATTTTCTGTGATTGTAAATAAAACATGAGTTGTCGGAGGACAATATAGCTCGCCTATCAGGGCCATCGTCTATCAGGGCCTACTTCAGAACAGTTATAGCATTAGGTAAAGTCACACAGTATCACCTATTGCAAGATAATACACCTTTTCAATACTTGCATGCAAATGTTTACCAAGTCCATACAGGCCCTTTTGGACCTTTTAAATCTGTAAACTTGTTTATATACGATGTATGCTGATAGTGAACATAATACCGAAGACTTGCAGTATCAGATAAAACCACACATGACTTTGAATAAGTGTGTGAAGTTTGAAAGCAACAGCATACACAGTGTCTGAGAAAAAGGGCTTGCACGCAAAGGTTTGACCACAATTCTATGTCCAAAAAGGGGCACAATTCAGTCAAAATTCATTCCAGAGTTATGGGACTTGACATACAAGGTCATCGAATGACCCTGAATAAGTGTGTGAAGTTAGTTTCAAAGCAACATCATACACAGTGTCTGAGAAAAGGCCTTGCACGCAAAGGTTTGACCACAATTATAAGTCCAAAAAGGCCACAATTCAGTCAAAATCCATTCCAGAGTTATGGGACTTAACATACAAGGTCACCTAATGACCTTAAATAAGTGTGTGAAGTTTCAAAACAACAGCATACACAGTGTCTGAGAAGATGCCTTGCACGCAAAGGTTTGACCAAGCTGGCAACGCCAACGCGGACGCCAACGCCGGGGTGATTACATAAGCTCCCCTATTTCTTCGAATAGGCGAGCTAAAAAGTACTTTAAATTGGCACACATCTACGGTATTACTTTTATTGTTTGAGAAATAAGACTTCAGACTTCGTCATCGCGGCGTTTTTGACCGAACATTGATTCTGGAATGTCTTGATTCACATATCTAAAGTAATCTATAATTGAGTGGCGTAACAGGACAATCGACCACTATACATTGGCGACCATTCTAGATCCAGATCACTCCAAGCATCAAATCCAATCTGGATCTTAATTATTCGATTAATTAATTAAAAAAAACCACAAACAAGCCTTTGACATACAGTATACATTTAAATTACATAATATCATAGTTCAGAAGTTGGTTTTCGTAGAGAACAACTCTAATGTTGAGTATACTGTGTGATTGTTTAATATCAGAATAGTGCACTGTATTGAATTAACAGCGGTAAACGGATTTTTTTATTTTTGAAAATACACACACTTTTAAACCTTTTGCCTATTGATGGAGAAGGGTTCAATCGATTTTGAGTATTTTATTAATAAGGGTTAAATCGGTGTTCATTATCGTAAATAATATTTGTTTACATTGAATCTTAACCAAATTCTTACTATGATACTGTTGTAAGCAGAGTAAACACCATTCTGAATGGTGTAACTTTGATACAGTTGAACTCAGAGTATACATCATTCTGGATTATGTATCTATACTAGTATTGAAAGCAGAGTATATACAAAAGAGAGAGAGACACACACATAGACAGACAGACAGACAAAATGTTGATCCGCAAATCCCTAATTGTTTTTATATCATACCAGACAGTGTTGCAGTGGTACAGCGTCATCCTCTCGTGCGAAAGGTCCTGGGCTCGAACCTCACGATGACGTGTTCTGTCTTTGGGAATTAGCAAGGCAAACGGCCCAGGTACTATTAAGGTATCTAATAGCAGATATCAAACGTGATTAATAATCAGTACACAAAGAACAATTTTAAACTTATTACGAACCACAGGGTCTTATGAATTAACTTAAATTCGATCAAATAAATGCTGAATTTGTCATGCATCAGAAGGAATGAACCACTCTTGGTTTGATAGACCTCGTCATTTTCGAGTTAACTATCACGACTCTATAGCGTTTCTTTAGAAGTTATACATGTAACACTTTTCGAATGACACGGTTTTGAACAGAAAATATCCTGCTATGACTTCGCTCCAGCGAAAGCAGACATGTAGTCGAACAGTCCCGAGTGTTCGTTTTTTGTGCCGATATATAAAAACTGATGCTCTAAGTTTGAAACACCAGTTATTTAACCTCACATGGACCTACCAAGGACCACACATGTGTTCAATAAACACTGGAAAAGAAGCTTTCTACGCGAGAACGTAGTGTGTTCGTGTAAATGGAAAGGGGAGTTAATCGGACGGGCTTGACGGCCTTCATAGGCAGACAATTTTGTCCTGGGTGAATTCGGTTGTATCTGGTTGACTGAAGGTGAATATCGTTGGAAAATATTGAGCTATTTATTCGTTTTCTCGGAATGTTTTCAAAACATTCTGCTGTAGAAGCCTAATAACGTATATATCAGCTATAAGGTTAAACATTTAACATCTCAAATACTCGGTTATTTAGATGATTAAAACCTTCTTCATAACAAGTTATTTCTCAGCGGCTAGGCTTGTTAATGTCTGTTTGTCTTCTCAAATTACTGATTCACTGACAACCATTTCCCACATACATACCATTTGTAACAGATGACTTTGAAAACCTTTTTGAACAACAATGTGAAAAACTCTACAAATGACAGTATAATTACAAATTAGAGTTGAACACATTGAGGGAATTGGGAATATAAATCTGCTACAAAGACGTCTTCTTCTGGAAAAAGGGTCAATCAATTGGTGTCTTGATGTAGAAAATGTTTTAACTGGATCATTGATATAGCCCTATCCCACATGCATATGCACTTTAAAACAATTTAGGAAAACGGGAAACTTCCTCATAATTGGGAAACACTTCGTGTGTGACTATATTAAACCTTTCTCATATATAGACGCTTTCTGACGCCTCTACAGCAGACGACTTACAGCAGACGACTTTTGAAAACATTGTGACAAAAGGTGAAATTGCTCAAAGCGAGCAATGTCTCTTTTTGCCACATTTTTTTCAGTAAATTTAACTTCATTTGTAGAGATTTTGATGTCATTTTGTCTAGATGTTTTCAAAGTCGTCTACTGCAGATGTATTGTATGTGGGAAAGGGTTAAGACATAGTTAACGTCTATGCAGTAGATCACGTTTAAAACCATGGTTTTAAAGTAAAGATAACTTTAAGAAACAATCACATTTTCCTTTTCCCACAATATTTTCAATTAAGTATCTGAGTTACATTTTGAACATCAGCACTGCGTTGTATGTCATTTTAAGGTAACAAGTGGCAGCCAGTCAACTATTTATAGATTAAATGTAAATATAGCCTTGCAAATATTTAATTTTAATTTGACAATTATATTCTTTATCGATTTTTAACACCCTTTTTTTTCGAATACAATAAATGTGCAGTAGACGAATTTTAATACAATCGCGGCAAAAACTATTCAAATTTACTACAAATGAAAGTATGAATATGATAATCAGTTTAAAATTCTGTGGCAAAGGGAGAAACAGCCCAAATTCGTCTGCCTTAGATTCGTCTAAAATTATGTAATTGTTGGAAAGGTCTTAACGAATTTTGTTTTCCACACTGAAGATTTTCGATCAAATTTTCTGCTGTTATTACTCGACAAGGTTTACCTGGTCATGACCTTTGTACACTGACTTTGTAAGAAGCAATTAATCGCAGACTCATGAATACATTATTCCCATCACTGCGCTCGAAATGAGGTAGAAAAAGTACCCTCGTGAATTGTCATATAACCCAGTTTCGTTATATAAACCAACCCACAAATATTTACGAAGGTATCGTGTCTACCTATATACACCAACCCACGACCACTTACGGACATACCGTGTCTACCTATATACACCAATACACGACCACTTACGGACATACCGTGTCTACCTATATACACCAATACACGACCACTTACGGACATACCGTGTCTATCTATATACACCAATCCACGAACACTTATGAACATACCGTGTATATCTATATAACCATTCCATGAACACTTACGAACATACCGTGTTTACAAATATCCACTAACCCATGAACACTTACCAAGGTACCGTCATACATGTATATCAACCGGACACTGTTAGAAAAGGCGTTACACATCACTTTGTCGACGATTCCAATTTCGAGTCGACAACAATGGCGGTTCGTAAATTATATTGTCCGCGACCTTAGCAACCAGCATAAAGAAGAGTATAATTGCGCGATATATCGTTAATGTTTATTTATCTCAGCAATCCTAAACGACTGTTAATTTTCTAATAAGTGTGACGTGTTTAAAACAAACAAAACGACACATTTTAAATAGCCAATATCAAATTATACAATAAAAAGGTTATTGCATGATTATGGGAATCTATTGTGTTGGGACTCGTTCCTTCGGCGGAGTGCCCTCACAAGCTCGGGCAACTCAGCCGAAGGAATTCGTCCAACACAATATTTTCCCATATTGATGCAATAACCTATAATATCTATGGTAAATCTATGGTATAGCTTTATATGCATAATATGACGCATGCCTTCATAATCACGGCTCATGTGGAAAGATTATTGTTTGTAAACTGTCTTGTCTCAAAGATCCGTAATTGGCAGTACAAGAGGAGAATGAAATTATTGGAATAAAAGTAAAAAGGTATATATTTTATAAAGATGTAACGTATACGACATATGTCTTCTGGTCAAGGTGTCCGAATTTCAAAATTCTTCGATTAGTCTACATCTACAAGACGCACCGAGTGGTGCCAAATTGCATGACTGGTAAACACATATCTATACACTTCGAATGTCACGCGGGAGACCCGGGCTGGAGTCTCGGGCAATGCGTTATTTTTTCTGTAGATACAATACTGTGCTTTCAACTCCAATATTATTCAACATAAGGACATAACAAATTGCTATTGTGAAGTATATTTGATAAACTTTTGTGTTATGAAAATTCTTGTCAAAATGTAATCCGAGATCTGCAGTTACTGTTGGCCCCTTGCTGGCAGCTCTATCAGTGCGTTGATTTAAAAAAATGTACGAATGTCGCACCAAAGATCAACCGTAAAGGGTTATGAATTTTTCGAAAATTGAACTACCTTGCAACATAAAGATTATTCAAAGAAATAAGAATTCTGAATTGTCCTATTTGTTGTTAATCTACCAATAGGTGGTAACCTTACCTTAAGAACGTACAAAGTCAAAATAATATATTCCCTTCCGGGATAACAATTGGTCTGTATGTATAAGGGCAGGGAAGAATTATAAAAATCACATGTTTGTTTCCCTCATACAACAAATGTTCGGAAAACGACTTAAATAAATCAAGGCAAAACTATGGAAATGTTGTAGAAAGTATAGTTTACTTATTGAGTATAGTTGAGCATACTGTGGCAAACGATTAGTTCGCTCATATTCACAGTAGTCAGTTTGTTCGAAGACAGAAATTGTTCACAATTATCAACTTATCGTTTTCCGGCCATGTTTCAAATATCGTCTGCTGGAGAGGGTATTTATTTTCGGATATGAACCCGCCGATTCATTTGTGGATAGAAAACAGTTACGTTTACGAAATAGCCAAATGTTTTCCAGATACATAACGGTTCGGTTACGAAAGGGCCAATTGTGTTTCGTTTACAAAAGGAACAGGTTACGAAACGTCTAAACCCCATGTTTACGTCTATATCAGGGAAAATGTTAAACATTGCAAACCCTAATGACAGGTTTTTTTTTATAGAATGTAAACCTTCTACATAACGATCTAATTCTTTGCGATTTGTGTTCGCTATATCGAATTATATATTCACTGACACCCCTTTCCCACATACAACACATTTGCATCAGACGACTTTGTAAAATAGATTGGCACAACAATGGAAAAGTTCTACAAATGACAGTATAAACTATTTAATAGAGTTGGAACAGATTGAGGGAAAGCGTAATATTTGTCTAATGAATAGGTTTCTTCGAGAAGGAAAGGATCAATCAAGTGGGGTCTTCAAGTAGGAAATATATTCACTTGATCAATGATTTAACCCTTTCCAACGTGTAGAAGCATTTTGACGTCTCTGCAGCAGATTTGTAATTAGTGTGGAAAAAGGAGAACGTCCTTTGATTTATACAGATTATACATATTTTGCCTAGATGCGTTATAGTCGTCTGCTGTATATGTTTACGTATGTGGGAAAAGGTTTAACTCGTTCCCTTAAAAATCGACATATGATGTCAGTGCAGAAGACAAATTTTAAACATTTTGAATCATTTAAAAAAAAGAAAGGATGCACAAATAATCAAAATTGATATTCCTTTTCCCACAACATTTCCAATTAAGTATCTGAGTTACATTTTCGAATACGAGCCCTGTGTTCAATGGATTGTTAAGGTAAAAAGCGGTAGCAAAACCACAATTTGTCGATTGAATATAATGTTAACCCAGTAAATATTAAATTCGAATTGGACAAATATATGCATTATCGATTTTAATACCCTTTTCGAAATACCGAAAATCTGCAGAAAACGAATTTGGAAATATCTTTACAAAACTATGGTAACTCAAATGAATGTATAAATATTGAAATAATTTGATAAAACTGTGGCAAAACAGTTGTCTGCTTCAGATGCATTAATCTACCTCTGATTGTTTTGAAAGGGATAAACAAATATTTTTCCCGCACTTTTGGTTGTTTGGATCAGTTTATTTCGTGTTTTTAATTCAACACATCTGCCATGATCAAGTAGTTTGATCAATGTTATTGTGAACATTAATTAACCTCAGACACATGAATAAATATTTCGGACAACTGCCCTAGAAATAAGTTGACAAAGTACCTTCGGGAAAGTAAATATATCTCAGTTCCCCTATAAATGTATACACACACCCAAGAACATTTACCAACGTAACATGGGGAAGGTTTTTTTTCCTGCAGATAAATATCCTATGGGGTTTTATCCTATTTTTTTGTTTACGTCCCGTGGCCATATCTCCATATATACATCAACCCACGAACACTTACGAATGTACCGCGTCTACCCATACACGACCAACCTACTAACGTTTAGGAAAGTACCTTGTCTCACTATACACAACAACCCACAAACACTTTCGAACGTACAGTATTTACCTTTACACGCCATCCCACAAACACTTTCGAACGTACAGTATTTACCTTTACACGCCATCCCACAAACACTTTCGAACGTACAGTGTTTACCTTTACACGCCATCCCACAAACACTTTCGAACGTACAGTATTTACCTTTACACACTAATCGACAAACACTTTCGAACGTACAGTGTTTACCTTTACACGCCAACCCACAAACACTTTCGAACGTACAGTATTTACCTTTACACGCCATCCCACAAACACTTTCGAACGTACAGTGTTTACCTTTACACGCCAACCCACAAACACTTTCGAACGTACAGTGTTTACCTTTACACGCCAACCCACAAACACTTTCGAACGTACAGTGTTTACCTTTACACGCCAACCCACAAACACTTTCGAACGTACAGTGTTTACCTTTACACACTAACCGACAAACACTTTCGAACGTACAGTGTTTACCTTTACACGCCAACCCACAAACACTTTCGAACGTACAGTGTTAACCTTTACACACCAACTCACAAACACTTTTGAACGTACAGTGTTTACCTTTACACGCCAACCCACACAAACACTTTCGAACGTACAGTGTTTACCTTTACACGCCAACCCACAAACACTTTCGAACGTACAGTGTTAACCTATACACGCCATCACACAAACACTTTCGAACGTACAACTATGGTAACTCAAATGAATGTATAAATATTGAAATAATTTGATAAAATTGTGGCAAAACAGTTGTCTGCTTCAGATGCATTAATCTACTTCTGATTGTTTTGAAAGGGATAAACAAATATTTTTCCCGCACTTTTGGTTGTTTGGATCAGTTTATTTCGTGTTTTTAATTCAACACATCTGCCATGATCAAGTTGTTTGATAAATGTTATTGTGAACATTAATTAACCTCAGACACATGAATATATATTTCGGACAACTGCCCTAGAAATAAGTTGACAAAGTACCTTCGGGAAAGTAAATATATCTCAGTTCCCCTATAAATGTATACACACACCCAAGAACATTTACCAACGTAACATGGGGAAGGTTTTTTTTCCTGCAGATAAATATCCTATGGGGTTTTATCCTATTATTTTGTTTACGTCCCGTGGCCATATCTCCATATATACATCAACCCACGAACACTTACGAATGTACCGCGTCTACCCATACACGACCAACCTACTAACGTTTAGGAAAGTACCTTGTCTCACTATACACAACAACCCACAAACACTTTCGAACGTACAGTATTTACCTTTACACGCCATCCCACAAACACTTTCGAACGTACAGTATTTACCTTTACACGCCATCCCACAAACACTTTCGAACGTACAGTGTTTACCTTTACACGCCATCCCACAAACACTTTCGAACGTACAGTATTTACCTTTACACACTAATCGACAAACACTTTCGAACGTACAGTGTTTACCTTTACACACCAACCCACAAACACTTTCGAACGTACAGTATTTACCTTTACACGCCATCCCACAAACACTTTCGAACGTACAGTATTTACCTTTACACACTAATCGACAAACACTTTCGAACGTACAGTGTTTACCTTTACACGCCAACCCACAAACACTTTCGAACGTACAGTGTTTACCTTTACACGCCATCCCACAAACACTGTCGAACGTACAGTGTTTACCTTTACACGCCATCCCACAAACACTTTCGAACGTACAGTATTTACCTTTACACACTAATCGACAAACACTTTCGAACGTACAGTGTTTACCTTTACACGCCAACCCACAAACACTTTCGAACGTACAGTATTTACCTTTACACGCCATCCCACAAACACTTTCGAACGTACAGTGTTTACCTTTACACGCCAACCCACAAACACTTTCGAACGTACAGTGTTAACCTTTACACACCAACCCACAAACACTTTCGAAGGTACAGTGTTTACCTATACACACCAACCCACAAACACTTTCGAACGTACAGTGTTTACCTTTACACGCCAACCCACAAACACTTTCGAACGTACAGTGTTTACCTTTACACGCCATCCCACAAACACTTTCGAACGTACAGTATTTACCTTTACACACTAATCGACAAACACTTTCGAACGTACAGTGTTTACCTTTACACGCCAACCCACAAACACTTTCGAACGTACAGTGTTTACCTTTACACGCCATCCCACAAACACTGTCGAACGTACAGTGTTTACCTTTACACGCCATCCCACAAACACTTTCGAACGTACAGTATTTACCTTTACACACTAATCGACAAACACTTTCGAACGTACAGTGTTTACCTTTACACGCCAACCCACAAACACTTTCGAACGTACAGTATTTACCTTTACACGCCATCCCACAAACACTTTCGAACGTACAGTGTTTACCTTTACACGCCAACCCACAAACACTTTCGAACGTACAGTGTTAACCTTTACACACCAACCCACAAACACTTTCGAAGGTACAGTGTTTACCTATACACACCAACCCACAAACACTTTCGAACGTACAGTGTTTACCTTTACACGCCAACCCACAAACACTTTCGAACGTACAGTGTTTACCTTTACACGCCAACCCACAAACACTTTCGAACGTACAGCGTTTACCTTTACACACCAACCCACAAACACTTTCGAACGAACAGTGTTAACCTTTACACACCAACCCACAAACACTTTCGAACGTACAGTGTTTACCTTTACACACCAACCCACAAACACTTTCGAACGTACAGTGTTTACCTTTACACACCAACCGACAAACACTTTCGAACGTACAGTGTTTACCTTTAAACACCAACCGACAAACACTTTCGAACGTACAGTGTTTACCTTTACACGCCAACCCACAAACACTTTCGAACGTACAGTGTTAACCTTTACACACCAACTCACAAACACTTTTGAACGTACAGTGTTTACCTTTACACGCCAACCCACAAACACTTTCGAACGTACAGTGTTAACCTATACACGCCATCACACAAACACTTTCGAACGTACAACTATGGTAACTCAAATGAATGTATAAATATTGAAATAATTTGATAAAATTGTGGCAAAACAGTTGTCTGCTTCAGATGCATTAATCTACTTCTGATTGTTTTGAAAGGGATAAACAAATATTTTTCCCGCACTTTTGGTTGTTTGGATCAGTTTATTTCGTGTTTTTAATTCAACACATCTGCCATGATCAAGTTGTTTGATAAATGTTATTGTGAACATTAATTAACCTCAGACACATGAATATATATTTCGGACAACTGCGCTAGAAATAAGTTGACAAAGTACCTTCGGGAAAGTAAATATATCTCAGTTCCCCTATAAATGTATACACACACCCAAGAACATTTACCAACGTAACATGGGGAAGGTTTTTTTCCTGCAGATAAATATCCTATGGGGGTTTTATCCTATTATTTTGTTTACGTCCCGTGGCCATATCTCCATATATACATCAACCCACGAACACTTACGAATGTACCGCGTTTACCCATACACGACCAACCTACTAACGTTTAGGAAAGTACCTTGTCTCACTATACACAACAACCCACAAACACTTTCGAACGTACAGTATTTACCTTTACACGCCATCCCACAAACACTTTCGAACGTACAGTATTTACCTTTACACGCCATCCCACAAACACTTTCGAACGTACAGTATTTACCTTTACACGCCATCCCACAAACACTTTCGAACGTACAGTGTTTACCTTTACACGCCATCCCACAAACACTTTCGAACGTACAGTCTTTACCTTTACACACTAACCGACAAACACTTTCGAACGTACAGTATTTACCTTTACACGCCAACCCACAAACACTTTCGAACGTACAGTGTTTACCTTTACACACTAACCGACAAACACTTTCGAACGTACAGTGTTAACCTATACACACTAACCGACAAACACTTTCGAACGTACAGTGTTTACCTTTACACACCAACCCACAAACACGTTCGAACGTACAGTGTTAACCTATACACACTAACCGACAAACACTTTCGAACGTACAGTGTTTACCTTTACACACCAACCCACAAACACTTTCGAACGTACAGTGTTTACATATACACACTAACCCACAAACACTTTCGAACGTACAGTGTTTACCTTTACACACTAACCCACAAACACTTTCGAACGTACAGTGTTTACCATTACACACTAACCGACAAACACTTTCGAACGTACAGTGTTTACCTTTACACACCAACCCACAAACACTTTCGAACGTACAGTGTTTACCTTTACACACTAACCGACAAACACTTTCGAACGTACAGTGTTTACTTTTACACACCAACCCACACACACTTTCGAACGTACAGTGTTTACCTTTACACACCAACACACAAACACTTTCGAACGTACAGTGTTTACCTTTACACACCAAGCCAAAAACACTTTCGAACGTACAGTGTTTACCTTTACACACCAACCCACAAACACTTTCGAACGTACAGTGTTTACCTTTACACACCAACACACAAACACTTTCGAACGTACAGTGTTTACCTTTACACACCAAGCCAAAAACACTTTCGAACATACAGTGTTTGCCTTTACACACCAACCCACAAACACTTTCGAACGTACAGTGTTTAACTATACACACCAACACACAAACACTTTCGAACGTACAGTGTTTACCTATACACACCAACCCACACAAACTTTCGGACGTACAGTGTTTACCTATACACACCAACCCACAAACACTTTTGAACGTACAGTGTTTACCTTAACACACCAACCCACAAACACTTTCGAACGTACGGTGTTTACCTTTACACACCAACTTACAAACACTTTCGAACGTACAGTGTTTACCTTTACACACCAACCCACAAACACTTTCGAACGTACAGTGTTTACCTTTACGCACTAACCCACAAACTCTTTCGAACGTACAGTGTTTAGCTATACACACCAACCCACAAACACTTTCGAACGTACAGTGTTTACATATACACACCAACCCACAAACACTTTCGAACGTACAGTGTTTACCTTTACACGCCATCACACAAACACTTTCGAACGTACAGTGTTTACCTTTAAACACTAACCGACAAACACTGTCGAACGTACAGTGTTTACTTTTACACACCAACCCACACACACTTTCGAACGTAGAATATTTACCTATATACACCAACCCACAAACAATTTCGAACGTACAGTATTTACCTTTACACACCAACCCACAAACACTTTCGAACGTACAGTGTTTACGTTTACACACCAACCCACAAACCCTTTCGAACGTACAGTGTTTACCTTTACACACCAACCCACAAACACTTTCTAACGTACAGTGTTTACCTTTACACACCAACCCACAAACCCTTTCGAACGTACAGTGTTTACCTTTACACACCAACCCACAAACACTTTCGAACGTACAGTGTTTACCTTTACACACCAACCCACAAACACTTTCGAACGTACAGTGTTAACCTTTACACACCAACCCACAAACACTTTCGAACGTACAGTGTTTACCTTTACACACCAACCCACAAACACTTTCGAACATACAGTGTTTACCTTTACACACCAACTTACAAACACTTTCGAACGTACAGTGTTTACCTTTACACACCAACCCACAAACACTTTCGAACGTACAGTGTTTACCTTTACACACCAACCCACAAACACTTTCGAACATACAGTGTTTACCTTTACACACCAACTTACAAACACTTTCGAACGTACAGTGTTTACCTTTACACACCAACCCACAAACACTTTCGAACGTACAGTGTTTACCTTTACACACCAACCCACAAACACTTTCGAACGTACAGTGTTTACCTTTACACACCAACCCACAAACACTTTCGAACGTAGAGTATTTACCTATACACACCAACCCACAAACACTTTCGAACGTACAGTATTTACCTATACACACCAACTCACAGTGTTTACCTTTACACACCAACCCACAAACAGTTTCGAACGTACAGTGTTTACCTTTACACACCAACCCACAAACAGTTTCGAACGTACAGTGTTTACCTTTACACACCAACCCCCAAACAGTTTCGAACTCACAGTGTTTACCTTTACACACCAACCCACAAACACTTTCGAACGTACAGTGTTTACCTTTACACACCAACCCACAAACACTTTCGAACGTACAGTGTTTACCTATACACACCAAGCCACAAACACTTTCGAACGTACAGTATTTACCTTTACACACCAACCCACAAACACTTTCGAACGTACAGTGTTTACCTTTACACACCAACCCACAAACACTTACGAACGTACAGTGTTTACCTTTACACACCAACCCACAAACACTTTCGAACGTACAGTGTTTACCTTTACACACCAACCCACAAACACTTACGAACGTACAGTGTTTACCTTTACACACCAACCCACAAACACTTTCGAACGTACAGTGTTTACCTTTACACACCAACCCACAAACACTTTCGAAAGTAAAGTGTTTATCTTTACACACCAACCCACAAACACTTTCGAAGGTACAGTGTTTACCTTTACACACCAACCCACAAACACTTTCGAAGGTACAGTGTTTACGTTTACACACCAACCCACAAACACTTTCGAACGTACAGTGTTTACCTTTACACACCAACCCACAAACAGTTTCGAACGTACAGTATTTACATATACACACCAACCCACATTGTCTAACTTTACACACCAACCCACAAACACTTTCGAACGTACAGTATTTACCTTAACACACCAACCCACAAACACTTTCGAACGTACAGTGTTTACCTTTACACACCAACCCACAAACACTTTCGAACGTACAGTATTTACCTTTACACACCAACCCACAAACACTTTCGAACGTACAGTATTTACCTTTACACACCCAACCCACAAACACTTTCGAACGTACAGTATTTACCTTTACACACCAACCCACAAACACTTTCGAACGTACTATGTTTACCTTTACCTTTACACACCAACCCACAAACACTTTCGAACGTACAGTGTTTACCTTTACACACCAACCCACAAACACGTTCGAACGTACAGTATTTACCTTTACACACCAACCCACAAACACTTTCGAACGTACAGTATTTACCTTTACACACCCAACCCACAAACACTTTCGAACGTACAGTATTTACCTTTACACACCAACCCACAAACACTTTCGAACGTACTATGTTTACCTTTACCTTTACACACCAACCCACAAACACTTTCGAACGTACAGTATTTACCTTTACACACCAACCCACAAACACTTTCGAACGTACAGTATTTACCTTTACACACCCAACCCACAAACACTTTCGAACGTACAGTATTTACCTTTACACGCCCAACCCACTAACACTTTCGAACGTACAGTGTTTACCTATACACGCCCAACCCACTTACATTTAAGAAAGTACCTTGTCTCACTATACACACCAGCCCAAAAACACTTTCGAACGTACAGTGTTTACCTTTACACGCCCAACCCACTATCATTTAAGAAAGTACCCCGTGTCTACCTATATTCATCAAACAACGAATACGTACCCTGTTTATGTAAATAGTGTCTGTGTAAGACACATGTCTTGAAAAGTAATATTAGACTGGTGTCCTAACGCCAATCTACATAGCTATATATGGGGATGACATGGTACCTGTCAAATGAATCGATGACATATCAATTGAAATTGATTAAATTCAATTCACCACCAACCAATATCATCTGATAGGTTTCTTTTTCGATCACCTGCACCGAAGGCTCAATGTGATCTATTCTGATCACTGTCTTCCGTCGTATGTCGTCGCTAACGTCTCCTTCTCATAGCCCACTGTAAAAATTCAACGAAACGTTACTAAAATGATCCTTAGACGATCATCTTTCAAAATGCATCCGAAACTCAGATTCAATTGAGAAATTCGGTTGCTGTGGCATCAGAAAAGTGGAGGGGCCATTCTTTTAAAAAAAAAAATCCCAGAATCCGCTAGTCGGATTCCAATTTAATTTGATAAAAATGTTTCTTGGGTGACCCTCTATACATATTGTTCAAGCCATATTGATTGGTTGAATAACAAAGCAGCAAGGCGGTATCAGAAAAGGGTCAAACATATATTTTTTTAAATGATATTTTTATGACAGTTTCAAGATAAATGTGTAGAAATGTTACTTCGGTAACCCTCTACATAAACTTTCCAGGTAACCATGCTTAGTTGAAAGACATAGCATACAGGTAGCCTAAATGACATCGCCTCCTTATCCACAGGACCAATTTTAGCCAACCTTATAGGAATGTTGCAACAGAAAGGGAGAAATATAAAAACTTTAAAATTCTTCTAGTGAAATGGTCCCACAGTGAAACTCTTCAAAATTTGCTATATCCATAGTAAGGGGTTAACAAACATAGCTGGCCGCCAGATTGAATTAGAAAAGGGGCAAAATTACAAAACTTTAAAATCCCATTCTTTTTAGAATTCTCTTCAGATTTCAAAATAGTTTAGCAGAAATATTGTTTTTGTAACAATGTACATAATTTGTCCAAGCCATATTGATTGGTTCAAAAAAATAGCTGCCAGGCGGCATCAGAAAAGGGGTAAAAGGAACGTTTAGCTTCAAAGTAATGTTCATTTGGTGGTCCTATTTCAATGTGTTCAAAGATTTAATGCATTATGACAAATGTCTCTTACTGATAAGCTGTTTCAGTTACAGTTCAGTACTAATTTTAATTAAATTTCACCTTTATTAGCAGCAGCATTTGCTACTATACTATCACACAGGTGATAGATGTATGGCCATCTTGGCACTCTTGTTACGAATGCGATTTTATGTTTTGGCTGTTCGCATCCGAATGCAATACAAACATTGCAGCACGCAACGTCAACATTATGAGCCTTACAAATGGCATGCCGTTTCAGATGACATTAATGTTAAGGTTGGACGGACGAATTTACAAGGACATCGTATACAACACATTTCGTCTCCTTAATCTCTAAATTATCGGAAACCGCCGCGGTCGAGTGGTTAGCGTCGGGGATTTGAAACCGCGTGTCCAAGGGTTCGATCCCCAGTAGCGGCACAACGGTCATAGTGGAGTGCTCTTGGGCAATGCACTTTTTCTAGCCTAGTACTGGGTCGAGTCCCGGTAGCTCAGTCAGTAACGACGCTGTCAATCCAGGGGTTGTGAGTTCGAATCCCGGCTCGGCCAACTTTCTTTCCGCCGATTGACAAAAGTCAATTCTTCTTCCACCACTGGGCTAAGTCTATGTGGAAAAGCAGCCAGTTGCTTGGGAAGATTGTCGTGTGGAGTACTGGTGTGAGAAAACCAGGAAATGCATGAGTAGGTGAAACTGAGTTGTATCACCGTTGATCTTTGGAATGAACAAGTTTAGGTGAAGGGTACATGTAATGCCCGTAATACACATTATTAAAAACGTCAGTGAATAAGCAAATATATACACCATTGAATCTTCAACGGTAGACAGATGTTTTGATCGCTTACACTTGATAACTACACCTGTGTGTCTGTTACTTTAACATAAGTAGATGACGGGATCGTATATTATTCATTCAAATATATTTTGTTCGTACCAACAGCGTAAGTTTTTGTGGTCAAATATGGTTTTAAAAATAAAATATGACTAGTTGTTAGAGTTCTTCAGTACGTGACTGCGTATGGCTTCTAGAAACATGTACCTACTTAATAACTTGTTTTTTAAAAATATTATAATTGACATTCATAGCTAAGGATTTATAATGCTGTCGAGTTTGTTATAATGTATTGACAAATTATATTTTAATACACATACACTATTTGAACCTAACGCACAAAGTATTTAAAGGGTTAAATTGTCGTTGAGTATTGCTTTAAATAGATCTCTATCATTTAGTGCCTCATTTAAATGACGATATGCACATTTTCGTTCCTTGCTATAGTATACGTAGGTTACTGGTCTGAGACCCACTGTGTGTAACAACTTGCACTCTTACTTCTAAATATTCAAAACCGTTGCACAAATCGGTTAAAACCCAATCGCCTTTGTCTTCCATAGAAACGTACGGACATGTTAGACAGAACCTAACACCTCTCTACCGTTGTAGATGTAATACACTGTAAAGGGTTTAATCGGTTTGGGTATCTGTAATAATACACATTTACCTGTAAATCTTTAACTCTTGAAAACAAATCTTTTGAAATCTACTATTTTGTATTCAAAATTATTGTATAGCATTATATCTATAGTAAAGCTGTATATGCATACATAATGTGACGCATACCTTCATAAGCACGACTCATGTGGAAAGATTATTATTTGTAAAATGTCTTGTCTCACAGATCCGTAATTAGCAATTTAAATTCCGGTAAACGTTGTAAATGTATTAATAGTTCATGTCTAAGGTGTTTGACATAGTCGTTTTAACTGAGTGAATAATGCGACTAATCAGAATTCATAATCACGGCTTATGTGGGAAATATATTATTTTTAAAAGGTATTGGCTCACACATTCAGTGTGTTCTATGTGGGGCATTACAGGTAAACTAACAACATGACATTGGCGACCAGTGGAGATCCAGATCACCCTGAGCGTCTGAGCTGATCTCGGTCTGTATTGTTCGTAAATAAATAAAAACAAAAACAGATAAGATGCCTCCGGTTATATATTTACTCAACAACATTGACATGAGTTTGATCTTGTGAAAAAAAAAATACCTTACCATATTCACCCGGTGATTAACTTTGTAAACAAGATTGACCTGATCCTGACCTTAATAGAATATTATGCTCAACACTATTGACCTGTACCTGACCTTAATACAGTATAATACCTAACAATAACGACCTGTACCTGACTTAACACATTACAATACTCAACTATATCGACCTGATTCTGATCTTGTAAAATAGTACTACTTTACAATATTGACCTGTACACGAACTTTGTAACAATAACGACCTGTACCTGACCTTAAGAGATCACAAATACTCAACATTATTGACCTGATCCTGACCTTTGTGCAATATCATAACACTATATTGACCTGATTCTGATCGTGTAAAAAAGTACTACCTCACAATATTGACCTGATTCTGAAATTTGTAAACAAGGTTTGCTTAACAATAACGACCTGTACCTGACCTTAATATATAATCATACTCAACATTATTGACCCGATCCAGACCTTCGCACAATAACATAACTCAACTATATCGACATGATTCTGATCGTGTAAAAAAGTACTATCTCACAATATTGACCTGATCCTACAATTTGTAAACAAGGCTAGCTTAACAATAACGACCTGTACCTGACCCTAATACATTATTATACTCAACAGTATTGACCTGACCCTGACCTTTGTGCTATGTCATAAATCAACTATATTGACCTGATTATGATATTGTAAAATAGTACTACCTTACACTATTGACTTGTACACGAACTTTATAACAATAAATACCTGTACATTACCTGCATAGATCATTAATACTATACAGCTATTTATTCCTCCTATTGAGGTCAATGGAGTAAATAGCTGTTTTATTATATATCTTCATGAAAAACACATATTTTAACTAGTTTATTTTTTACATTGCTGTCATCATTTTAATTGGGTATATTTATGTAACATAAATGTAGATTCTAACATAAACACAGGATTATTATTGTAAACATGGGAAGAATGCATAATCATTTTAATCCATAAACACATTCGCGTAAAATCTTCTCAAGTAGGCATCCAACTCCGGTACCGACACGCTTTCGTCATTAAATAGCTCATCTAATGCAAACTGATCATCAACCATCGTTTACTGGTTTAACAAGTTCTCAGAAACTTTAAAAACACTTTTAGTTGCTTTTGAATGTCTTTGTTCAACCAAAAGATCCAATGCTTCCTCTGTCGCAAGATTAAAACGGTCCATTGTTGTTGTGTTGACATGAGAGCGTTCTGAATAGTATGCTTTCAAAACGCTTGCATCCCAAACTCGTTTATTGTACGTAAAGCGCAGTAACGACACAGATGAACTATTGACTCAAAAAATGGACTATTGGACCTGAATTTTAGAATAAAAGCGAAAAGGAGTCAAATGGTCATTTTTTATTGAATCACACGTGACTGCTTCTCGTCCAATCAAATATTTTGATTCATACTATGTATATAATAATGTATTAATACTCAACAGTAATGGCTTGTACCTGACCTTAATAGTGTATTACTATTCAACAGTAATGGCTTGTACCAGACTTAAATAGTGTATTAATACTCAACAGTAATGGCTTGTACCTAAAAGTCCTTACTTTAATAGTGTGTTAATACTCAACAGTAATGGCTTTTACCTGACTTTAATAGTGTATTACTATTCAACAGTAATGGCTTCTACCTGACTTTAATAGTGTATTACTATTCAACAGTTATGGCTTTTACCTGACTTTAATAGTGTATTACTATTCAACAGTAATGGCTTGTACCAGACTTAAATGTGTATTACTACTCAACAGTAATGGCTTGTACCTGACTTTAATAGTGTATTAATACTCAACAGTAATGGCTTGTACCTGACTTTAATAGTGTAGTAATACTCAACAGTAATGGCTTGTACCTGACTTTAATAGTGTATTAATACTCAACAGTAATGGTTTGTACCTGACTTTAATAGTGTATTAATACTCAACAGTAATGACCTGTACCTGACCTTAATAGTGTATTAATACTGCACATTAATGACCTGTACCTGACCTTAATAGTAAATTAATACTGAACAGTAATGACCTGTACCTGACTTTAATAGTGTATTAATACTCAACAGTAATGACCTGTACCAGACTTAAATAGTGTATTAATACTCAACAGTAATGATCTGTACCTGACCTTAATAGTCTATTAATACTGAACAGTAATGACCTGTACCTGACCTTAATAGTATATTAATACTGAACAGTAATGACCTGTACCTGACCTTAATAGTATATTAATACTGAACAGTAATGACCTGTACCTGACTTTAATAGTGTATTAATACTAAACAGTAATGGTTTGTACCTGACTTTAATAGTGTATCAATACTCAACAGTAATGGCTTGTACCTGACTTTAATAGTGTATTAATACTCAACAGTAATGGCTTGTACCTGACTTTAATAGTGTATTGGTACTCAACAGTAATGGCTTGTACCTGACTTTAATAGTGTATTAATACTCAACAGTAATGGCTTATACCTGACTTTAATAGTGTATTAATACCCAACAGTAATAGCTTGTACCTGACTTTAATAGTGTATTAATACTCAACAGTAATGGCTTGTATCTGACTTTAATAGTGTATTAATACCCAACATTAATTGCCTGTACCTGACTTTAATAGTATATTAATACTCAACATTAATTGCCTGTACCTGACTTTAATAGAGTATTAATACTCAACAGTAATGGCTTGTACCTAACTTTAATAGTGTATTTATACTCAACACTATTGATTGTACTTGACTTAAATAGTGTATTAATACTCAACACTATTGATTGTACTTGACTTTAATAGTGTATAAATACTCTACAGTAATTGCTTGTACCTGACCTTCATAGTGTATTAATACTCAACAGTAATGGCTTGTACCTGACGGTAATAGTGTATTAATACTCAACAGTAATGGCTTGTACCTGACCAAAATAGAGTATTTATACTCAACAGTAATGGCTTGTACATGACTTTAATAGTGTATTAAAACTCAACATTATTGGCTTGTACCTGACCTTAATAGTGTATTAATACTCAACAGTAATGGCTTGTACCTGACCTTAATAGTGTATTAATACTCAACAGCAATGGCTTGTACCTGACCTTAATATTGTTTTAATACTCAACAGTAATGGCTTGTACCTGACCTTAATAGTGTATTAATACTCAACAGTAATGTAATGGCTTGTACCTGACTTTAATAGAGTAGTAATACTCAACAGTAATGTCTTGTACCTGACTGTAATAGTGTATTAAAAACTGAACAGTAATGGCTTGTACCTGACCTTAATAGTGTATTAATACTCAACAGCAATGGCTTGTACCTGACTTTAATAGTGTAATACTGCTCAACAGTAATGGCTTGTACCTGACCTTAATAATGTAATAATACTCAACAGTCATGGCTTGTACCTGACTTTAATAGTGTATTAATACTCAACAGTAATGGCTTGTACCTGACTGCAATAGTGTATTAAAACTCAACAGTAATGGCTTGTACCTGACTTAAATAGTGTATTAATACTCAACAGTAATGGCTTGTACCTGACTTTAATAGAGTAGTAATACTCAACAGTAATGGCTTGTACCTGACTGTAATAGTGTATTAAAACTTAACAGTAATGGCTTGTACCTGACTTTAATAGACTAGTGTATTAATACGCAACAGCAATGGCTTGTAACTGACTTTAATAGTGTAATACTACTCAACAGTAATGGCTTGTACCAGACTTAAATAGTGCATTAATACTCAACAGTAATGTAATGGCTTGTACCTGACTTGAATAGAGTTGTAATACTCAACATTAATAGCCTGTACCTGACTTTAATAGTGTATTAATACTCAACAGTAATGGCTTGTACCTGACTTTAATAGTGTATTTATACTCAACACTATTGATTGTACTTGACTTAAATAGTGTATTAATACTCAACACTATTGATTGTACTTGAATTTAATAGTGTATAAATACTCTACAGTAATGTAGTGGCTTGTACCTGACTTTAATAGTGTAATACTACTCAACAGTAATGGCTTGTACCTGACCTTAATAGTGTATTAATACTCAACAGCAATGGCTTGTACCTGACTTTAATAGTGTAATACTACTCAACAGCAATGGCTTGTACCTGACCTTAATAATGTAATAATACTCAACAGTCATGGCTTGTACCTGACTTTAATAATGTAATAATACTCAACAGTAACGTAATGGCTTGTACCTGACTTTAATAGAGTAGTAAAACTCAACAGTAATGGCTTGTACCTGACTGCAATAGTGTATTAAAACTCAACAGTAATGGCTTGTACCTGACTTAAATATTGTATTAATACTCAACAGTAATGGCTTATACCTGACTTTAATAGAGTAGTAATACTCAACAGTAATGGCTTGTACCTGACTGTACTAGTTTATTAAAACTTAACAGTAATGGCTTGTACCTGACTTTAATAGACTAGTGTATTAATACTCAACAGCAATGGCTTGTACCTGACTTTAATAGTGTAATACTACTCAACAGTAATGGCTTGTACCAGACTTAAATAGTGTATTAATACTCAACAGTAATGTAATGGCTTGTACCTGACTTGAATAGAGTTGTAATACTCAACAGTAATGGCTTGTACCTGACTGTAATAGTGTATTAAAGCTCAACAGTAATGGCTTGTACCTGACCTTAATAGTGTATCAATACTCAACAGTAATGGCTTGTACCTGACCTTAATAGTGTATTAAAACTCAACAGTAATGGCTTGTACCTGACTTTAATATTGTATTAATACTCAACAGTAATGGCTTGTACCTGATTTTAATACAGTATTAATACTCAACAATATTGAAATGTACCTGACCTAAATAGAGTACTGAGACTCAACACAATTGACTTTTACCTGATCTTAATAGAGTACAGATACTCAACACAATTGATATGTACCTGACCTTAAAATGAGTATTAATACTCAACACTATTAAAATGTAACTGACCTAAAAGAGCGTTTAATCATTAAATAGATTTGTAAACATCTAAAGCGAGAAAGAGAAACTGATCAAAATGAGCATAGGAAAAAACAGAAACCTGAAAACACTGAAAATTCGTAACTGTCACTTTATACAGCCAAGTATGTGTACAAGAACACAGGTAGATTAAATTAGTAAGTTTCAAGACCAATATTGTTAACCACTTGACAGCTGAAACCGATTTTGTGAAACCTGTGCCAACAGTATAGAGTTAGATCAGCCTTCCGACCAGTCTCTCTACAGTTGGATTAACTCAGCAATTTCATTTTGATATTCCTAGAATTGGCAATGATCTCGTCTAAAAGCAAAGGTGGGCAATTTAATTTGAGTAAGTCAACATTGAAAGGGTTAAAAACAATTTACATCTTGTTTAGTTAGATATCCGCCTTATCGGTTTTACATTTTTTATAAACAGATTCGTCAAAATAATTGTGAGTCAAAAAGGACTTACACATAACGGTTTCATTCCTCGGTTTTTAAATCTTTCTTAGGCCTCAAACTTCATGTTGGTGGATACAATTTAAGTGACCGCCAACACATGCATACATCATGCAATGCACTGCACTCGACAATACAATGTAGATAGACATGGTACCATTCTAAGTGTTTATGGGTTGTTGTAAATGGTGAGACTGGGTTATACAAACAATCTCGACGGTTCCTTATCGACCTACTTTTCTAGTGCAATGGTTCAAATGATGTATTTATGAGTCCTCCGTTAATTAATGATCACAATAATACAAATACTCGTCTCAGTGAATTAGACGATTATTTTAAGTACACACAGGATAGAGTGTTTAATGCAGTAATTAAATATATATCTTAGAGCAGTTATCAATTTACTCAGGACTCCTTATAAGTGCCCCGGGACAGTAAAATCGATACTGTCATTGACAACTTTAGACTAGATATGTAAATTTGGTAAAATTGCCGATCTTTTTAGAACTCACATCCTAGTGTTAAATTCAGTAATAAGATATGTATTTATGAGCAATGATCAATAATCCAGGACTTCTCACCAAGGTCTGAGGAAATTCTATATTTGATTAGTGAACAAAAAAAGGCTTAATTTAGTAGTAACATAACTATTTTGGAGCAATGGTCAATTAATACAGGACTCCCTATTTAACCAAGCTAATAATGTAAGTTTACGTAGAGCAAATGAATAGTTTATAATGAGTATAAAACATAAAAGAAAAACTACAAGACGGGCGGTGGTTTTATACGTTTTCATAGCATCAGAATGCTACACTGTATTGAATCTACAACAGTAGAGGGATGTTAAGAAATGTACAATGTTTACAGGTACGTAGTTTCGAGTTCAGTGGTTCTAATTGTGTTGCCAGGCATCCAGAATGAAATACCGGTGCTGTTGAAAGCAGAGTAGACTCCATTCTGAGTGCTGTAACTATAATAATGTTGAAAATAAACTTCATTCTGAATGCTGTAACTATACTAATGTAGAAAATAAACTTCATTCTGAGTGGTGTAACTGTAGTAATGTTGAAAATAAACTTCATTCTGAGTGCTGTAACTATAATAATTTTGAAAATAAACTTCATTCTGAGTGGTGTAACTGTAGTAATGTTGAGAGAAACGTAAGCACCATTCGTCATGAATAATTGAAGTATTGTGCAAAGTGGATTAAAACACAGTTAGTCTTGAGAAAAATATCAAACTGTTGAGGTAGAGTATACACCTACTTCATTCTGGGTTATATAACTACAATACTATTGAAAGTAGAGTATACACCCTTCTGGTTTATATAACTATAATAGTGTTGAAAGAAGAGCATACACCCTTCTGGATTATATAACTATAATACTGTTGAAAGTAGAGTATACACCATTCTGGGTTATATAACTATAATACTATAGAAAGCATAACTATAATACTGCTGAAAGTAGAGTATACACCATTCTGGGATGTATAACAATACTATTGATAGTAGATTATACTCCATTCTGGGTTATATAACTATAATACTATTAAAAGTAGAGTATACACCATTCTGTGTTATATAACTACAATACTGTTGAAAGTAGAGTATACACCATTCTGGGTTATATAACTATAATACTATAGAAAGCATAACTATAATACTGTTGAAAGTAGAGTATACGCCATTCTGGGTTGTAAAACTATAATACTATTGAAATTAGATTATACACCATTCTGGGTTATATAACTATTATACTATTAAAAGTAGAGTATACACCATTCTGGGTTGTAAAACTATAATACTATTGAAATTAGATTATACACCATTCTGGGTTATAAAACTATTATACTATTAAAAGTAGAGTATACACCATTCTGGGTTATATAACTATAATACTGTTGAAAGTAGAGTATACCCCATTCTGGGTTATATAACTGCAATACTGTTGAAAGTAAAGTATACACCATTCTGTGTTATATAACTATAATACTGTTGAAAGTAGAGTATACACCATTCTGTTGTATATAAATACAATACTATTAAAAGTAGAGTATACACCATTCTGGGTTATATAACTATAATACTGTTGAATTTAGAGTATACACCATTATGGGTTATATAACTACAATACTTTTAAATGTAGAGTATACACCAGTCTGTGTTATATAACTACTATACTATTGAAAGTAGAGTATACACCTTTCTGTGTTATATAACTATAATACTGTTGAAAGAAGAGTATACACCATTCTGTGTTATATAACTATAATACTGTTGAAAGTAGAGTATACACCATTCTGGGTTATATAACTATAATACTGTTGAAAGTAGAGTATACACCATTCTGGGTCATATAACTATGTACGAACTGTTGTGTGGAGTACTGGTGTGAAAAAAGCCATGATGCACAAGGAAAGGTGACCTGCACGTCGTGATATCACACCAGTAATTGTTTAAAAAGGCATTACACACCAATCAATGATGAAGGTAATGTGATAATAGGTCTGACTCAAATTGCATAGATTTGAGAGTTCAGGGAAAAAACTTAAATAAATTACCAGAGAGTTAAATTAGTAATCAAACAAACTTTATTTTATATGAAAATATACAAGTTCAACTTATAAGAAGTAAAGAAGACAACTGTATAAACATAAATTAAATTGCAATAGTTTTATTATGAAATTCAGATACAAATCCCCTTGCAGTGTCGTTTCGTACAGATACAGTATAGTCACTGTGACTTTCACATTTGACGTAGGTCAGTGGAACGGAAACCGGTCCAATAAACCGATGTATGAAATAAAATAAACCAGTGTATGATGTATGGAGGAATTATGTCCCCATATGAATTGCTAGGGCAACGAATACAGACACATAATAGTCACTGTGACCTGGAACTTTGACCTAGCTCGGTAAAATGCATCCCTCCAAACACGCTTGACACTGAATGTTTTTAAGGTAATGAAGGGAACTCCGTGCACGTATGACAGTGCCAGAGTGATGATGTCGTTTTATACTAACATATAATATTAACTGTGACCAAGGTCGTTGGAACATGAACATATAACAGATTTGTTGCATAGGAAATACGATTTGAATTTTAATAAAAATGGGATGAGAAATAATTTTATAGCGATGACATCATTTCGTACAATAGTTGCTGTGACAGGATCTTTGACCAAGGTCGTTGAAACACTAAGTTGTACGAGAGTGATTTTGATGAACATATGTTATAAGCTTCATAGCACTTGGATAAGATATGATGTCGTTTCGTACAGACATTTGATAGTCACTGTGACCTTGACCTACATCAGTAAGACACAAACTCATTCAAGAGGGGGTGCTGTTGAACATGCGTGTGTATTTTTATAAAAATCGAATAAGAACTGCAGTCTATATAATGATGACATTGTTGAGACATGTACTTACGGGCGGTCCCTATAAACCCTTGGAGACCTTGCGTGAGGGGATTATAATATTCAATCAAAAGACCAATCTGAAACATATATATTTCTTTGAAATGATATTGGCAAATACATGGGAAAT
This sequence comes from Serripes groenlandicus, assembly GCA_031761405.1. NCBI lineage: Eukaryota > Metazoa > Mollusca > Bivalvia > Cardiida > Cardiidae > Serripes > Serripes groenlandicus. Next base: position 51,856,676 of record JASEVX010000013.1, on the reverse strand, counting down.
CGTTATCAATGAATGTAAAAATAGTGTATAAAGATGAAAATATTGTGGCAAAAGGAGAAATTACTCATGTTGAGTAATCTTTTGCATAGGTGTCAGAAAGTGCCTACATGTGAAAAAAGGCAAAAGTACCAATAAATCATATATTGTCAGTTGATTATTGTTTTGTCATTATAAATTTCATGGATTTAAAATCTTGGCCATATTTTAAAATTAAATATATGCTTAACCTGATGATGATTTTTTGTTATTCTTTCCTAAGGTCGGTAGGACTCATGGGGAATTATTTACCGATCACAAAAGTTAATAAATGTTTACCCACAATAGGTAGCACCTACTCATATTACTTGAGTCGAGCCCCGGTAGCTCAGTCGGTAGCGACGCGGGCTGTCAATCCAGGGGTTGTGAGTTCGAATCCCGGCTCGGCCAACTTTCTTTCCGACGATTGACAAAAGTCAATGCGACATGCGTCATTCGTCTTCCACCTATAGGCTAAGTCTATGTGGAAAAGCAGCCAGTTGCTTGGAAAGATTATTGTGTGGAGTACTGGTGTGAGAAAACCAGGAAATGCATGAGTAGGTGAACTGGCCGCCGTGATATAACTGAGAAATTGTTAAAAACGGCGTTAAATCCCAATCAATCAATCATATTACTTGAATATATATTCATAAATGTAAATTAAAAATTCATAAACTTACAAGTCAATTTTATTACACATAAATAAAACGCCTATAATGACCCAATAAGCACACAATTAACACTTGTAAACAAAATCCCTCTATAGCCTATATGTGGTACGAAGTCTCCGAGAATGGTACGATATTGCGATGGTACGAAGTATCCGACATCCTTTTTAGTCACTCAAAGTAACCTCCCTTGAAATGGGTTTACTTCCTTTTAAGCCGAAAGTTGATTAAGTAAAAACCAAAACGTGAAAACACCGTTAATTCTTGCCCGTTACTTTGTACAGCGAAACATACACAAACATACACAAACACAGGTAGGTACTCAAATTACTTCACTGTCAAGACCGATAAACTCATGTATTTAAAGTCATTAAAAGTAACCTCCCTTGAGATTTGTTTTACGAACTGTTAATTCATGCCTGTCACTTTATCATACAGCAACATATTTGTACAAGAACACAGGTAGATTAATTTAGTTAGTTTCAAGATCCATTTTGTTAACGCTTTGACCTCTGAAATCGATTTTGTGAAACCTGTGCCACCGGTATAGAGTCGGTATCGGGCGGATTCGGCCCAAAACTTATTCGTCCTGGCCTTTTTCGGCGTAGTCATATTCGGCCTACTTTTTTTTAAAGAGATATAGTTGTTCACACATTATAACTGTTAGAGTAATTAAGATAGTTTGATGATTGATTATGTAATTCGTTTGATTTAGTAATTATATTGATTACATGTAATAAATGTATGTTTATAACAACGTAAATTCAATTAAAATGTATATTTGTAACAATGTAAATAAAATGTATGCTTGTAATTACGTTAGTTCAAAGGTCGTTAATGATTGATAACGAAAATATATTGTTTGCAAATGTATGTTTGTAACAACGTAAATTCAAGTTTGAATGAATTTGATGGCACGTCTCCTTTTTAGTTTGAAAAATGTATTTATTAATAGAACATTTAAGGAGTGTCTGCGTTTTCTTCAACAAATGGTCAGTTTGAGAGTTCATCCTTTTCTTACAACGTTTTTGATAGAGCAATATTACCTATATATTAACATTGTCCTAAGTTTCAATAAATAATGATAATTTTTGAAGAAATATTGCAGGAAAGGTTAAAATAGCCGATTCTCTCTCCATTTCTTTATAAAATGTCATTCATATATATAAACTGTCCGTGGCTATAACTGAATTAAATATTAGAAGACACAATATAGGAAATGTAGTTATTAATAGTATTTAAGGAGTGTCTGCTTTTTCTACAACAAAGGGCCAGTTTGAGAGTTCATCCTTTTCATTAAATTGTCCGTGGCTATAACTAAATTAAAGCTTTGAGAATTCATCATTTTCTGACGATGTTTTTTAATATCATATCGACATTTTAGCTATCTCACAGACTGCATACAGAGATGCTTCTAAGACGGGTTCATTGACATTCGTTTGTCGGACATGCACACAGAATGCCGTCATAGAGGGCCATTTAGAGATGGCCGCTGTTAGAAGAAAGCATACCAGAAGCAGTAAGTTTAGTTAAATCAAGCAATTATATGATACAATCTGAACAGACTGACAATTATCACCAAAACTAAAAATATCATTTCCTTCTTATATGTGAAAGAGGGAACATTTCAACAATTTCATCTTGATATTCCTAGAACTAGCAATGGTCTCTTCCAAACGCAGAGGTGGACAATACAATTTTAGAAAGTCAGCATTGAAAGAGTTACGCTTTGTTTACATGTTGTTTAGTAAGATTTCCATTAAATAAATTTTAGCTCCTTTCTAAACAGACACGTCAAAATAATTCTGAGTCACTAATACTTACAGATTACGGTTGTATTTCATGTTCTTAAATTTGTATGTGGCCTCAAAACTTGATGTTGTTTGATAACAATTAATTGACCACCAACACATACAAACATCATTCAATTCACTGGACTCGAAAATAGATATATGTGATACCAGTGTAAGAGTTTGTGGATTGGTGTAATTGGTGAGACTGGGTTCACAACGGTTCCTTATCGACCTACATTTCTAGTACAGTGGTTTGAATTATGTATATATGAGTCCTCAGTTAATTAGTTTTCACAATAATACAAATACTCGTCTGAGTGAATTGGACGATTCTTTTGAATACCAACAGGATAGTGTTTAGTGCAGTAATTAAATATATATTTTAGAGCAGTTATCAATTTATTCTGGACTCCTTATAAGTGACTTCATTGACAAACTTGGACTAGATATGTAAATTTGGTAAAATTGCACATCTTTTGAGTACTCACAACATAGTGTTAAATTTAGTAATATTATAAGATATTTATTTATGAGCAAAGATCAGTGTTCCAACTCACATTTTTTTCCAATGGTAAACTTACCCCTTGAGTTGGAAATCTGGAGGTATGAAATTTTGAAGGCAAATTTATCATAATAAAATAGTATTAACAGCAAGCACATGTTTGAGACTATATTAAGATCAAATTCTCTGCACTGTAACAAATTTCAATTAATACAGTACTGTAGTGACACTTAATTTTCTACATTCCGTACACACCAATTAGAAGGCATAGATTAATCTAATGTCCAAGTGAAAACTTTTTTATTAAAGATCGCAGCAGAAATTGTATCGGTACAAAAATAGGTCACTCGAAATCCGGGGAACTTTATAGTACAAAATGCCCGACTGATTGTTGCAACACTCAGTGTCACTGTTCTATGTTTAGCTCACCAGAGCACGAAGTGCTCAGAGTGAGTTTTTGTGATCACCTTTTGTCCGTCTTTCGTCGTCACTATTTGCTTGTTAACACTCTAGAGGCAACATTTTCCGTCCAATCTTCATGAAAGTTTATCAGATCATATATCTCTATCAAATCTAAACCTAATAAAGGTCATGTCGGGTCAAAAGCTAGGTCACTACGCCATATTGGAGGAAAATATTGTTAACACTCTGGAAGCCTCATTTTTGGCTTGAGCATGTTGAAACTTTGTCGTAAAATTTGTCTTAGTAAAAATATAGGCCAAGTTTGAATATGGGTTATGTCCGGTTAAAAACTAGTTCACTAGTCAACATTTAAGGAAAATCTTGTTAACACTCTTGAAGCCGAATGTTGAAACTTTGTCAGAATATTTGTATAAGTAATATCTAGGCCAAGTTTGAATATGGATAATGTCAGGTCAAAAGCTAGGTCACTAGGCCAAATTTAAGGAAAATCTTGTTAAAACTCTTGAAGCCGCATTTTAAACCTGAGCATGTTGAAACTTTATCAGAAAGTTTGTCCTGATGATATCCAGGCCAAGTTTGAATATGGGTCATGTCCTGTCAAAAACTAGGTCACTAGGTTAAATTTAAGGGAAATCTTGTTACCACTCTGCAAGCCATATTTTTGGTTGAACATGTTGAAACTTTGTCAGAATATTTGTCTTGATGATATCTAAGGTAAGTTTGAATATGGGTCAGGTCAGGTCAACAACTAGGTCACTAGGCCAAATTGTAGAACAATCTAGTTAACACTATGGAGATCGCATTTTTGACTTGAGCAGCTTGAAATTTTGGCAGAAAGTTTGTCTTGATGATATTGCCATTGGCGCTGAAAAAGTTAAGTCGTAAATAGCCCATTCTCAGGTGAGCGATTCCAGGGCCTCAGGGCCCTTTTGTTTACATTAGATTGATTTGTCTTGGATTCAACTCCTCCTCAGTCAATATTTTGAACATTTTCCTGCTCTGACTCTTGACGTCGAGTGTCCGCTTCGAGTGCGGGAGGTCGTGTTTTTTTGTTTTTTTCCCCCCGACTGGGTCATACCAAAGACTTTTAACATGGTAGTAATGGCTACCCTCCTTGGTGCTCAGAGTTGCAGGATAAGCATTACGACTAACTGGCTTGTGTCAGGATAAATGGACCAGTAGTACTGGTAACCTACCCAGGAGACACTGTTATATAACTTTTAAAATTGTTGAAAGCGGCGTAAAACATTAAACAATCAATCAATCAATCGGACTCTTGACGTCATATTTTAACATCATTTTCCTGGTTCTATGCACACAAAAAAACTGTACATATGTTTAATGCTAAAATACTTCAACTTGTAGTTCAACTTCTTAAAATTTGGTTTAAATCGACATCTTACAAGATAGTAAAACAGTTATTTCATTGTTTATTGGTAACAGTTCAGATGACATCCCCACCAGTTCTGTACAACAGTTTGTACTGTAACTGAAATAACCATGAATTAACTATATTATATATGATGTATACTGTAAATGATTTACCGCATCACATGTTATTTTGTTAAACTTTTTACAAACCTTCATGCAAATACATAATATGCGCTATTCCATGAGAAAAGCTACAAGGCGGCTTTTGGGAACATTGCAGACCCTGATCAGCCTCTGCATCTGCAGTCTGAGCAAAATCCCCACTGTTCACATATTATTTACATTGGCTTGTTAGAAGCTTCTTTCAATTTGTGTAGGTTATAATAAGACGGAGCAGATGTATAGGCTAATTTGGAACTTACAGAGGTCCAGATAAGAAGGAGTATTCAGCTCTTTTCCCTACAATATCTCTTATTATGAAACCAAACCCTATGATGTGGGTTCTCAAAAGAATTGTCTCATTGAGACGATTCTTTTGAGTACCCACAACATAGTGTTAGAGGGTCAAATAAATATCTAAGAACATGCGAAACGTCCCTTACTTAGAGCCCACAACCTACATTGTTCATAAATGTCAACTTGTACCTTTTACCATACGCCGACTCATATGTCATAATATCAATCATCTTTCCTTCTAAATTTGAATCAATCTATCAACCATAACAGGGTAGTGTTGCGGGGAGTGAGAAGTCTAAGCGAGGTAGTGATAGATCTAGACATACAAACAAAGGTAGAAGAAGAGATGAGAAAATGAACTCCAGAAAGGTCTGTGACTTTGCATGAACTAGCTGCACTATTTTCATCGATCACAATGTTTTCGACTCTATTTATAAATTTGTTTTGCTATTCTATGTATTACCTCAGACTGGTGTAGCCTTTATTGGTAAAGTGACACATAGGGATCACTTTTTTATCATCTGTCTGTCAACCTGTCCGTCATACTGAATCTTGTAAATTGAGTGAAATTAGTTTTGTGACATTCATGATACCTGTATTAGAGCTACATGTATGTCGAATGTATGAATTTACCATTTAGGCTTATTTAAGCCCATACCACAAGTCTGCAGCAAAGGACTTTGAAAGCATCAAGACAAAAAATATGGAAAATCACTATAAATGAAAGTATAACAGTTGAATACGGTAGAAAACATTGTGGCAAAAGGAGAAATTGTTCATTTTGAGCATTTTTTTCTTTTGCCTCAATGTTTGTTGCAGAGGCGTGAGAAAGCATTTACATGACGGAAAGGGTTAAGAAAAATAATAGGATAAGAGTGACTAATTACAAGCACCGTTCTAGTGATGTGTATTTTATTTTTTAAAAGTCCCCCCCCCCCCCCCCAAAAAAAAAAAATAGCCTTGCTCAGGTATAGAAGAATTTTCCCCATTTGTACAGGATGAGAAAGATGCAGAAAAAAAGAGATCACGGTCAAGATCAAAGTCGAGGGATGGTTCAGAAACGGGGGATAGCAAGAGAAGAAAGTTGGATAGTAGTCCATATACGGAGGGTAAGTTCTGAAATGGTTTACCTGGGCATCTATTCACCAGTCATTCCTAACATGCAATCTAATCTTTATCCTTTCCCACATACAGCAAATCTGCAGCAGACGACTGTGATAGCATCTAGGCAAATAACAAGGAAACCCTTTGAATGAAAGAACAAACATCAAAATGTGTCTGCAAGGGGGAAAGTGTTAATTCTGAAAGTAACAACATTTTTTGATTGGCTAAACTATTATGGTATAGTGAATCACAAATTGTGTTACGGTACTTTGAAATTTTGAATTTTCTTCGAATTTACAACTATAATGAACTAAGAATGGTTGGTGAATACAAACCCTGATGAATTATTTTAGGGATAATGTTTTTTAGAATGCTTAAGGAAAAATTGTAACTTCAGAAAGTCGAGCTATTGTGATACCTTTGGTGTCGTTGTTACCAAATTTTAACCTTACCTCATAACTAAAAAATGGTTACGCATATTCTAATGAAACTTGGTACACATGTTTATAGAAACAACGCACATGACGCTGATACCAAGTCACATAACTCTGGCTTAATAACTATTCAGTTATGTCCCTTTTTGGACTTAGAAATTTAATTATACAAAAAGTTTAACCTTGCCCATAACTCAAAAGAAGTACAACATATTCAACTGGAACGTTATCAACACATGTTCCTAGGAACAATACTCATGTCTATACCAATTCACATTACTCTGGTTTAATAATTATTTAGTAAAGCCCCTTTTTCAACTTAAAAAAAACAGACGAGTGTTGACTTTTTCGAAAGTTGTCTGCAGCAGATGGGTAAAGAAATGTTAACATGATAAACATAGGTTAAATATAAGGCATAGCTGACAAGGTTTTGAGCCATAATATGGTGTCCGGATTTTGAGTTACATCACAAACACTGTGGTGTCCTCTTTTGTAATATTTGACTAATTAAATGCTATATATGTTTAGAACAATTTGTTAGTAACACAGGACACCATGTAATAAATCAATTTTATGAAGAGTATGCCTAGTTAATTTTGTTTAGATCTAATTTACATTTTCACCATCTTTATTTGGAATTATTTCAATAAATAAATGGTTTATTTAGTGAAACAATTAATAGAATACAACTAGATAAAGAATGGTGTAACAGGACACAACACGATGTAACAGGACACAAACTGGTGTGTAACAGGACACAAAATGATGTAACTGGACACTAATTCAATTGTATTGTTAGTAACACAGGACACCATTGTAATAAATCAATTTTATGAAGAGTATGCCTAGTTAATTTTTTTTAGATCTAATTTACATTTTCACCATCTTTATTTGGAATTATTTCAATAAATAAATGGTTTATTTAGTGAAATAATTAATAGTATACAACTAGATAAAGAATGGTATAACAGGACACAAAATGATGTAACAGGACACAAACTGGTGTGTAACAGGACACAAAATGATGTAACTGGACACCAATTGTGCACTTCATATAAGTGTGTAATATAATAGCATAAACATTTTCAGTATAAATAATTCTCCAGTTAAATTAAAATATACTTATCATGCAAATATGTATTTATTATGTAAGCACAATGATTATGGAGGTAGAATATGCTTTCCAGGACAGTCAACGTTACAAGGCAAAAGAGACAAAATTCATGATTTTTTTCCCCCAGTCAAAAATAATAACAAGTTCTTCGTAGTGAATTAAATAGGTTCGCAAACATCTCTGGACAATTTAAATAACGAAATAGGAAGTTACTACGCATTGCGATACATTATAAGCAACCATTGATGACCTGAATCGGCTTGGTGCCGGCGTAACAAAATTTCAGAAGTCTGACTGTCATTTTCGAGCCGCCATTTTAAAACACTCTTGTCGTAAAACGTCTATAACTGTCGTAAATTGTTGCGATGTTTAATGTCGTAAATAGAACAGCCAAAATTTAGTTTCCTCCTAGGTGATTGACGAAGCATTTTTTAATTATAACAAAATAATAGGGCGTAACAAAAAAAGACACCATTTTGATAAACAATATTTTGACTCCCTGTCAAATAAAAGATATCTGTCCCAGAACAACATGTTTACGACATTAACAAAGAATGTAAGTGATCACGTGATTTGTATGCAATGAAAATATGGTTATCGGTCCAGGTTTCGAGTTTTGATGCTATTTAGACGTGATGTAACTGGGTGGACACATTCGTTACGCCGATGTCCAGGATTTTATATTCAAATCAAAATCGTATTTACGTCGCTCTATTAAATCTTAAAGTTATATAAAGTAATTTTTTAAATTATTATTTCACATATATTAGTTTCCAAACTTTAAATATAAAGAAAAACAGTTTGTTTTGGTTTTCAAAAAGTCCTCCCATGCCTTTGTCGGGAAGGACACGGCGAAAATGCTCAAGAAAAGTATTAATTAAAGGAGTTTATCAGTTCTTTCAGAAATCAATAGCATATTATTTAATAGATTTAGTAGTTTCTAACAGTTTGTGACATGCTGATAAACTATAAAACACATAGTTCTTCAAATAAAGGAGAATAAATAATGACTCTGTGATGTAACACAAAATCCCGGACACCATATTATGGCTCTTTTGTCTTAAGTATCTTAGGGACTTCGGTAAGGAATCCACCTTTAAGAGCAGAAGACACAGTTTCACATTCTGGGCAATTTATGAACCTGATGTGAAATTTGTTAAGACATCCGCAGAGTGGGGAAAAATTATAACATCTTTATAGCAGAGTGAAAATAGTTAGTAAAGGAGAAATTGCTCAACCTTAACACTTTCTTCATTCACATGTTCTATTTTGTATATCACTTGAAATATGATTTCTATTTATAAATATTGAATTGGTATGACCTCTGTTTGTTTCAGGTGAAAATCAGCTGACTGGCTATGTAATAAAAGATACAGTAGGCTCAGACAAAGAAGGTATGTTGAAATTTCTCTTTTTCTCTAAATATTTGCTCAAGTGTTATTTTGCAGAGGTGTTTTTGGGGACAGGACGAAAGTTGTTCTTGTAGTAAACTAGTTAAAGCATGCATTTGGTATTGATTAAGAGCTGCAGATAGGTTACAATTTCATGTTCTTAAACAGTTCTTCTAATGCCAAATCCTATTCAGTGGGTAGCTCAGTCGGTAGCGATGTTGGCCGTCAATCCAGGGATTGTGAATTGGAACCACAGCTCGGCTAACTTTTTTTCCGACGTTTGACAAAAGTCACTGTTACAAGGGTAATGGTCTAACAGTCTATGATGAAAAAAGCCAGTTGCTTGAAAAGACCGGTGTGTGGAAAACTGGTATAGGAAAGCCATGAAACACATGAGTAGGTGATTTGGCCGTTTTAATAATATGATTGAAAAATTGTTGAAAACGTTGTTAAACCCAAATTAATCAATGTGGGTACTCACAGAGTCAATTCTCCTGAGGGCCATTATTAGGGGATATGGGTGTTGTTTTGGGGCAAAGCGGAGGGCAGGTCAAGTTTAATTCCTTTTATTGTTTTAGCTCACCTGAGCTCGAAGTGCTCAAGGTGAGTTATTGTGACCGCCTTTTGTCCAGCGTGCGTCGTGCCTCGTCCGTCAACATCTTCTCCTCAGTTACCAGTTGGTCAATGTGGATGCAACTTCACAGAAAGCATCCTCTCAATGACCTCACCAGAATTCCTTAAATTGTTTGGGTCCATGCAGAATTCTGGTTTCCAGGGCAACCATGCAAAAACATTTTTAAAATTCTTCTCCCAAACTGGTTTGCAGATTTTCAAATAATTTTGTAGAAATGTTCCTTTGATGACCCTCTATCAGTTTCTTTCAAGCCATGTTGATTGGTCGAAAAACATAGCCGCCATGGGGCGGGGCTATTTTGCCTTATATGGCTATAGTGAGAGTGTTACTCAAATTGTTCACATTGTGTATTTCACAGATGGAGCTAATCTGGACATTATAGAGCAGAACTTCAGTGATTGGTCGGATGACTCGGATGATGATATTCTCAACCAGCCCGGGGAACCTGTAAGAATTGTTTACCCATTTCCCTCATATAGACGCTTACTGATGCCTCTGCAGCAGACGGCCTTTTGAAAACATAGCAATAAAAGAAGACATTGCTCATATAGAGCAATTTCACCTTTTGTCACCATGTTTTCAGCTCTATTCAATTATTGTTCTTACATTGAAAGGGATTTTCTGTGCTTTTGCCTGGATGTTTTCAAAGTCGTCTGCTGCAGATTTTTTATATGTGGGAAAGGGTTAAGCCCTATACTATCCGACATACAATAAATCTGAAACCTCTGTAGAACAGTTATAGCTAAACACTTGACTATTAAAGAGTCAAAACATAAAATTTGACTATCAAAAATATAATGCTTAAATATATAACGTAAGAACAATTTTTTTTTAAGAAATGTTTTTACACTTGACTACTATGTTTTTATGTATGAAAATAAATCAGTTTTGTGTAGTAAATTTACGCTTTCACGGAAATTGCTGAGTGCAAAAACTGAAAATATACTGACTTCCGGTTTACCGTGATGACGTAGTAAATTTGACTATCAAAAATATATTAAATGCTTAAATATATAACGTAAGAACATTTTTTTTTTAAGAAATGTTTTTACACTTGACTATTAACCCTATTCCACATACAACAAATCTGCAGCTGACGAGTTTGAAAACATCATAAATGAGAGTTTTATTATTAAATAGAGTTGAGCAATTGTGAGCAACATCTTCTTTTACAACTATGTTTTTAAATGTGGACTGGTGTCAAGGCGTCAGAAAGGGTATGTATGTGGGAAAGGGTTCATATATGAGCTGCATCATTGGATAAGGTCTCTCGTTTCTTCTTCATGAAGTGAATACTTAATCAAACCTGCATTGTTGGCATATATTCCATGTAGCCTTTGATGTTTCTTCTGGCAAATATCTGAAGTCTAGCTCTTCCAGCACTAGTATCATATTCATGCAAGAGATACCAAACCAGAGAAACCACAAACCCCAATTCATATATTTATTCTTACACATTGGTCATAATAACCGTAAGCATTGAACAAACAGTGTTTTCTTTGTGAGACTGGATGCCGAATGGTTAGAATTAGGGATTTTGGACTTAACTTCCAGGGTTCGAATCATGTTTGTGGTGGTCATGGTGATGTTCCCTTGGACAAGGGACATCCTAGTCTAGTACTGAATTTTGACACAGGCATCATGAATAAGTGTTCTGTCGCCATGATATAACAAACTATCATGGTAAAGGGAGTAAAGCTGCAATATATAAAAATAAACAAATCCTTTGTGACATGCATTTTTATACCTCCAAAGCAGATAGAAGACATACATAATGACAAGGTGTGTATGTTTAGGCATTGTGGATCATTAATGTAATAAAAACTTGATGTCCAAACCTTGTTAGCTCATCTGTTTTTCGGAGACTTTTAACCTTACTTCATAACTCAAAAAACGTTTTGAAATGAAACTTGGTACACATGTTCCTAGGAACAATATGCATGTATATACCAAGTCACATAACTGTAGGTTTAATAATAATTCACTAATGCTCTTTTTCGGCGTAGAAAAAAACAGACGAGCATTGGCGTTCACTCGCTGCACACTACTCCTAGGTGAAGGTCATATTTCAGGGTCAAATGGCTCTCTCACTTTCTAAGAGAGCTCGTTTAAAGCCAATCAATATCTCCTGTAGCAGCATTTTTGAAACACCACATGCAGATCACCTATTGAACTTTTAATTTTGATACAGAGTTCTAAACATTTGGTATTATTATAATGGTAGAGCATCTGCGTTAGGTGCAGGATGTTGCAAGTTCGATCTCTGGTCGGGTCTACAACAGACTTTAACATAAAGAAATGGCTTTCCTTCATGGTTATGCAATGAGCATTACGACTGACTCACTGGTGTCAGGATAAGTGGACCAGTAACTTGTGATTTTCCTAAGACAATAACTGAAAAATTGTTAAAAGCGTCGTCAAACACCATATAAACAAACAATGTTTCATTGTGTACAGTCTCCAGTCCCACCCAAGCCAGTGGAAACGAATGTAGTTAAAGAGGAGCCGGGTCAAGCACAGCCAACTGTTTTCGTGATACAGAAACCCAAGCCCATAGATGATGGGTAAGTCAATGGGGGATAATATGGAAAACCGACTGAAGGCTTTGAAAGTGATGGCAAGTGCCATGACAACTATTGAAAACATTGAGACGAAAGTAGATGAGCAATTTCCCCTTTTTAGCTCACCTGTGCAAGAGGTCTTTTCATCCGTCTGTCTGTCTGTTCACTTTTACATACAAACGACTTCTCCTAAATCAATGGACTGCTTTAAAAATAATTTCATTGGAATGTTTCTTAGGTGGACCTCTTTCAAAGTTATTCAAAGAACTGAATTCCATGTAGAACTTTGGCATCTCAAAAGGGGAAAATTACCAACATTTTTAAAATCTTTTGTCCGAAAGCACTTGACTGATTTAAAAATAATTTGGCACAAATGTTCCTTAGAGGACTCTCTACCAAGATTGTTCAAATTATTCCTATCCAAAATGCTTACTGTATTACAAGTAGACCGGACCATGACCTACTTCAAGCACTTGCAAAGCAACAGGTTTTAAAAGGAATATGTACCTTTTTTCCAGAATGCCTCCTCTTAAACCAAGAAAACAAACTGAAGCAGGTCAGTACAATATATTTTCTAAATTTCTCCGATATGGTTCTTATATAGAACTTATATATCTTTATATATTTCCATCATTTTTATACGCCCGTTTTGAAAAAATGGAACGCATTATAGTTTTACCTGCGGCGGGCGGGCTGGCAGTCGGCGTCCAGTTTGTTGTCAGCTAAATAACTTAAGAAGCCTTTGTTCAATCATCACCAAATTTGGTCAGAATGTGTATTAGCATAATATCTCGAACAGGTTTGATAACTATATCGCTGTAGTCAATCAAGAGTTATCGCCTTTAATTATAGAAATTACCTTAAATTGGTCTTGTCAGCTAAATAACTTGTGAAGCCTTTATCCGATCATCACCAAATGTAGACAATATGTTGATGGGCAGAATATCTTGGTCAGGTTATCTTAGTTACTACACACTTATGTCCCTCGTAATGGCCAAAACTGTACTAACAGTGTCCGCTCTCTAAATTTGCCTGACGTTCAACTAATTATCACTATACTTGGTCTCAAAAAACCAGGACGGGCGTATGTTGTGACATTTGGGGCTCTTGTCATGTGACAGTGACATTAAACATTCTAGTTGGTAAGGTTATCTTTGTGTTGCCTGTCATGGCAAATAAACACAGGGATCTTCAACTCTGACTCACGATTCGTCTTTTTGTGACTTCTTCGTTGATTTAGTGGGAGAGCCTCCGCCTTGAATGCAGGAGGTCCCGGGTTTGATCCCCGGTCATACCAAAGACTTTTAAAATGGTAGTAATGGCTGCGCTCCTGTGTGCTCAGGGTTGCTGGGTCAGCATTACGATTGACGGGCTGGTGTTGGGATAATTGGACCAGTAGTACAGGTAACTTACTAAGGAAACGCCGTGATATAACTGAACAATCAATTATCTATTTGTGGCACTTCCACTAACTCACTGCTTAGCAGGCAACACGATCATGTGTTTTTTTAACACTCCTGTCTATTTTTCTTGTTATTCTTTTACAAAGCTAGTTGTCTACACATTTTTATGAGCTATACTATTTACTTAAATTGATATTACAATATAAAAAATATAGAAATGGAATTTAACCATTTTTGGGAATAGAAGTGCTTTTTTCAAGTAATACCTCCATTTAGCTAGATGTTTTTAAGTTGAATGTATTGAAAGATTACTATATTAGTCAAAGGTTTAAATACTCTTAACCCTTTCCTTCATAGAGGCGCTTTTTGACGCCCCTGCAGCAGACGGCCTTTTGTAAACATAGTGACAAAAGAAGAAATTGCTCAAAACGAGCAATTTCTCCTTTTGCCACAATTCTTTTCCACTTTTAGTCATAGGTTATTCATTCAATTTAATAGAGATTTCTCATTTTTTGACAAAATATGATCAAAGTCGTCTGCTGCAGAATAGTCGTATGAGGGAAAGGGTTAATTGCTGCTGCAGAAAATATGTAAGGAGGGGGAGGAAGGACAATGTTCCCCAGAAAAGCCCCAAGACCATTTTACAGATTATGACATTATTAAGTTATTGATTTAATGTAGCAGCGTTTGTTTACAACATCTACATTCTTTAATGTTTGTCAAGGAAATGAAATACACATTAACCCTTTCCAATATGCAGATGCATTTTCTAACATCTGTGGCAGACATTTCAAAAATCAAGAAAACTATTGTGACAATAGAAAAATGTACTAATAATGAGAAATTTGTCGTTCTGCCACTGATTCTATTCAATAATTCTACTTTCATTTTTAGAGATTTTCCTTTCTTTAGCTTTATAGATATTTTCACAGTCGTCTGCTGCAGATTTGTTGTATATGGGAAAGTATTTAAATTATAATTATTGTACTTAATTGTTTTTTTACTTTTTCCAGATATTGACGAGTTTGAATCCATTTCATCAGATGAAGTCAGTTTGTTGGGTCATGTTAAAGTCAGTGAGTTAACTCATTATTATTTTAAGTATTATGTGAGAAAGGATGGATATATATATTTTAGCTCACGAGAGCACAAAGTGCACAAAGTGCTCAAGGTGAGTTTTTGTGGTCGCCTTTTGTCCGTCGTTCGTCGTCAACATTTGCTTGTTAACACTCTAGAGGCAAAATTTGCATCAAATCTTCATGAAAGTTTATCAGAAAATATATCTTCAATAAACCTAGGCCAAGTTCGAAACTGGGTCTTATGTGTTCACAAACTAGGTCACCAGATGAAATTAATTGAAAATCTTGTTAACACTCTGGAAGCCGCGTTTTAAACTTGAATATGTTGAAACATTGTCAGAATGTTTGTCTTAGTGATATCTAGGCCAAGTTTGAATAAAGGTCACGCGGGTCAAAAACTAGGTCACTAGGCCAAATTGAAGGAAAATCTTGTTAACACTCTGGAAGTCGAATTTAAACTTGAGCATGTTGAAACTTTTTTTTCCATTAAGTTTGTCTTGATTATATCTAGACCAAGTTTGAATATGGGTTATGTCCGGTCAAAAACTAGGTCACTAGACAAAATTTAAGAAAAATCTGGTTAACACTCTGGAAGCCACATTTTTAGCTTGAGCATGTTGAAACTTTGTCAGAATATTTGTCTTGATGATATCTAGGCCAAGTTCGAATATGGGTCATACAGTTAAGAACCTCTTGAAATTGAAAAAGTTATCGTTCACGCTCCGCTCCGTTCCGTTCCGCTTCGCTCACGTTCCATTCCGCTCATAAAGCGTTCATTCATTCATAACATTGTGATTGTTTTTTTCCATTCCGCTCAGATTGAGCGAAGCATTCATGTGATTGGATTTTTTCGTTCATTATGATTGTTTCGTTTAGAGTGCAAAATTACGTTCCGCTCATAAAGCGTTCCAACTTCGTTCCAATCACGGTCACGATCCAATCACGTTCCGCTCAGATTGTTAATTTCATGATGTTCTTAACTGGAAGAACATCTTGAAATTGACAAATTTACCGTTAACGTGCAGCTCCGTTCCGTTCTGCTCCGATCACGTTCCATTCCGCTCATAAAGCTTTCACTCATTCATAACATTGTGGATTGCTTTTTGTCCGATTGTTTCGTTCATAGCGCAAAATTCCGTACCTCTCATAGACTTCGTTCCAATCACGCTTACGATACAATCACATTCCGCTCAGATTGTCAATTTCATGATGTTCTTAACTGTATCAGGTCAAAAACTAGGTCACTAGGCCAAATTGAAGAATAATCTTGTTAACACTCTGGAAGCCGCATCTTTGGCTTGAGCCCGTTTAAACTATTTGGCTTGATGATATCTAGTCTTAGTTCGAATATGGGTCAGGTCAGGTAAAAAACTAGGTTACGGGGCAAAATTGTAGAACAATCTAGTTGACACTATAGAGATCGCATTTTTAACTTGAGCAGCTTGGAATTTTGGCTTAAATAGCCAATTCTCAGGTAAGCGATCCAGGGCCTCATGGCCCTCTTGTTTCAATGTTACGTATGCTAATCCAGCCGTAAATACTATAAAGCGTACATGATAATTCAAATCAGTTAAATCATATGTTTTAGAAGGTTTTCAATTGAGAAATATACGGAGGACACCGGATGTTGTGAACTCCTTTTGGTGTTCGTGGTTTCTATCGCTCAGATGATTCGCCACCAAAATGCCTCATTTTCAAAATAAATACAAAATGGAAAATGAAATGAAAATACTCTTAAGCATCAAAAAACTTATTTTAATACTTTGTATATGCTTTTTAGGTCGTCCGATTTTTCGGAAAAAAAGATCACTTGATCACTTGATCGTCATCGTCGTCAGCAGTGGCGTTGGTTAAGTTTTGCGTTTTGGTCACTTACATGGAAACTATCAAACCTAATACTTTGAAACATGGAAGTAGTTGTTCATATAATACCCTTCTTCACATTGTATGCTAAAGATGCTGAGTGTGGCCTGTCTTTTGGGGGTAAAACACATATATTTTGATGCATTTTTGTTGATTTTGAGAATTGGTGGTGTTGGTTAAGCTTTGCGTTTAGGTCACTTACATGGAAACTATCAAATTTATTACTTTGAAACTTGGAAAAGTTGTTCATCTAATACCCTTCTTCAAATTGTATGCTAAAGATGCTGAGTGTGGCCTGTATTTTGGGGTAAAAAACATAAATTTTAATGTATTTTGGTTGATTTTGAGAATTGGTGGTGTTTGTTAAGCTTTGCGTTTAGGTCACTTTCATGGAAACTATTAAACTTTATTACTTTGAAACTTGCAAAACTTGTTTATCTAATACCCTTCAGCACATTGTACGCTACAGATGCTGAGTGAGGCCTATTTTTGGGGGTAAAAAACATAGATTTTGATGTATTTTGGTTGATTTTTAGAATTGGTGCTGTTGGTTAAGTTTTGCGTTTAGATCACTTACATGGAAACTATCAAACCTATTAGATTTAAACTTGGAATGCTTATTCATCTTATACCCTTCTTTACATTGTATGATAAAAATGCTGAGCGGGCGTGTTCTTTTTTATATATATTTTGGTTGATTTTGAGAATTGAACATAGTTTCTTTATTTTTTGTTACATTGGTTTCAAATTCTTCCACCAAAACATAATGTACTTCAACATATTATGAATATCTTTAATCGGATTGTGTTTTGGGGGTCAAGGTCACTGTTACTAAAATAGGAAAACAGTAATATATTCAATATATTTAGTTACAGTTGACTTAATGTAACCATATTTTGTTTGTAGTAAGTACTTATTTAAGATCATTAATGGTATTGTGATTTTGGGCTACTAGGGTCATGGTCACTGTAACATTAAAAAATGGTAATATAATTAACATCTATAGTTACATTTTACATTTAGTACCCTGATGTGTTATGATTGGCCCTTCCAAACACACGACTCAGCTGGTGATCGTGACTGATTGTGATAGCCATCCGACTTGAAGATCTTCCTTATCATGTATATGAACTTGGATTTATTTTCACACAGTAAATCTTGTTTCAATACTTGAAAAAGAGCAGTTGTGTGCGGTCATTATAGTATGTAAATATTCATTCCGAATTTGAAGATGTTTTATATGATATAAATATACCATAAAATGATAATATCAGACGAAGGTCAGGCACCCGCAGGCGGTGCTCTTGTTATATTTACGATATGCTTTTTGGTCGCGTATTTTTCATACGCGCGATCACCCATAAGGCCTAAAATACATGGTGAAAGTGAACTTGTTTACGTAATTTACGTAACATTTTACGTGAGTGGGAACACTGGTAATCAATGACCCAGGACTCCTCAGGAAATTTTATATTTGATAGGTGAATTTTGTAACACAAAATAAGGCTCAATTTAGTAATGACATATTTTGGAGCAATGGTCAATTCATGGATGACTCCCTGTTTAACCAAGCTAATAATTTTAATTACGTAGAGCAGATGAATAGTTGGTAATGAGTATAAAAAATAAAAGAAAAGCTACAAGACTGGCGACGAGTTTTATACGTTTTCATAGCATCAAAAGGCTACAATGTATTGAATCTTCAACAGTACATGGATGTTAAAAAATGTCCAATACGTAGTTTGCGAGTTCAGTGGTTCTAATGTTGTTGTCAGGCATCCAGAGTGAAATACCGGTGCTGTTGAAAGCAGAGTAAACTCCATTCTGAGTGCTGTAACTATACTAATGTTGAAAATAAACTTCATTATGAGTGCTGTAACTATAATGATAGTGAAAATAAACTTCATTCTGAGTGGTGTAACTATAATAATGTTAAAAATAAACTTCATTCTGAGTGGTGTAACTATAATAATATCTAAGGTAGAGTATAAACCTTTATAACCAAAGTAAATAAAGTAAACACCATTCTGAGTAATGTAACTATAATATTTTTGAAAGCAGAGTTAACACAATTATGAGTTATGTAGCTATGAGACTGTCGAAAGTAGAATATACACCAATCTGGGTTATATAACTACAATACTGCAGAGAAAAACCATTATGAGTGGTGTAAGTATAATACTGTTGAAGGCAGAGTACACACCACTCTGAGTGGTGTAACCATAATACTGTTGAAGGCAGAGTAAACACCACTCTGTGTGGCGTAACCATAATACTGTTGAAGGCAGAGTACACACCACTCTGTGTGGCGTAACCATAATACTGTTGAAGGCAAAGTACACACCACTCTGTGTGGCGTAACCATAATACTGTTGAAGGCAAAGTACACACCACTCTGAGTGGTGTAACCATAATACTGTTGAAGGCAGAGTAAACACCACTCTGTGTGGCGTAACCATAATACTGTTGAAGGCAGAGTACACACCACTCTGAGTGGTGTAACCATAATACTGTTGAAGGCAGAGTAAACACCACTCTGTGTGGCGTAACCATAATACTTTTAAAAGCAGAGTAAACACCACTCTGTGTGGCGTAACCATAATACTGTTGAAGCAGAGTAAACACCACTCTGTGTGGCGTAACCATAATACTGTTGAAGCAGAGTAAACACCACTCTGTGTGGTGTAACCATAATACTGTTGAAGGCAGAGTACACACCACTCTGAGTGGTGTAAGTATATTACTGTTGAAGGCATAGTAAACACCATTCAGTGTGGCGTTACCATAATACTGTTGAAGGCAAAGTAAACACCACTCTGTGTGGCGTAACCATAATACTGTTGAAGGCAAAGTACACGCCACTCTGAGTGGTGTAACATTAATACTGTTGAAGGCATAGTACACACCATTCTGAGTGATGTAAGAACATTACTGTTGAAGGCAGAGTAAATACAGTTCTAAGTGATGTAAGTATATTACTGTTGAATGCAGAACTAACACAATTATGAGTGATGTAACTAGAATAATGTTGATAGCAGAGTAAACACCATTCATCATAAAATATTAGAGATATTGTGGAAAGCGGATTAAAACACATTTTGTACTGAGATAAATATAACACTGTTGAAAGAAGAGTATACTTCATTCTGGGTTATATAACTATAATACTGTTGAAAGTAGAGTATACACCATGCTGGGTTATATAACTATAACACTGTTGAAAGTAGAGTATGCACCATTCTGGGTTATATAACTATAATACTATTGAAAGTAGAGTATACACCATTCTGGGTTATATAACTATAATACTGTTGAAAGTAGAGTATACACCTTTCTTGGTTATAGAACTTCTACACTGTTGAAAGTAGAGTATACACCATTCTGGGTAATAAAACTATAATACTAAACTTCCAGAACATATCTTTG
The DNA here is from genome assembly GCA_031761405.1 of Serripes groenlandicus. Classification (NCBI taxonomy): domain Eukaryota; kingdom Metazoa; phylum Mollusca; class Bivalvia; order Cardiida; family Cardiidae; genus Serripes; species Serripes groenlandicus. The sequence goes on along the minus strand of JASEVX010000013.1, from coordinate 51,836,439 downwards.
TTATTGTCATATCGTCAATAATTTTTGAGTTTTACTTGCTACACATGTTGGGACGGGTGATATTTTAGTATACAATTTAGTTACTTATCCCTCTTATCTATGTCCCAGATATAACTATAATACTATTGAAAGTAGAGTATACACCCTTCTTGGGTATATAACTATAACACTATTGAAAGTAGAGTATACACCCTTCTGTGTTATATAACTATAACACTGTTAAAAGTAGAGTATACACCATTCGGGTTATATAACTATAATACTATTGAAAGTAGAGTATACACCCTTCTGGGTTATATAACTATAACCCTGTTGAAAGGAGAGTATACACCCTTCTGGGTTATATAACTATAGTACTATTGAAAGTAGAGTATACACCCTTCTGTGTTATATAACTATAACCCTGTTGAAAGGAGAGTATACACCCTTCTGGGTTATATAACTATAATACTGTTAAAAGTAGAGTATACACCATTCTGTGTTATATAACTATAATACTGCTGAAAGGAGAGTATACACCCTTCTGGGTTATATAACTATAATACTGTTGAAAGTAGAGTATACACCATTCTGGGTTATATAACTATAATACTGTTGAAAGTAGAGTACACTTCATTCTCTGTGTTATATAACTATAATACTGTTGAAAGTAGAGTATACACCATTCTGGGTTATATAACTATAATACTGTTGAAAGTAGAGTATACACCATTCTGGGTTATGTAACTATAATACTGTTGAAAGTAGAGTATACACCATTCTTTGTTATATAACTATAATACTGTTGAAAGTAGAGTATACACCCTTCTGTGTTATATGACTATAATACTGTTGAAAGTAGAGTACACTTCATTCTCTGTGTTATATAACTATAATACTGTTGAAAGTAGAGTATACACCATTCTGGGTTATATGACTATAATACTGTTGAAAGTAGAGTACACTTCATTCTCTGTGTTATATAACTATAATACTGTTGAAAGTAGAGTATACACCATTCTGGGTTATATGACTATAACCCTGTTGAAAGTAGAGTATACACCTTTCTTGGTTATAGAACTATAACACTGTTAAAAGTAGAGTATACACCATTCTGGGTTATATGACTATAACACTGTTGAAAGTAGAGTGTACACCATTCTTGGTTATATAACTATAACACTGTTAAAAGTAGATTATACACCATTCTGTGTTATATAACTATAATACTGTTGAAAGTAGAATATACACCCTTCTGGGTTATATAACTATACTACTGTTGAAAGTAGAGTATACACCCTTCTGTGTTGCATAACTATAATACTATTGAAAGTAGAGTACACACCTTTCTGGGTTATATAACTATACTAATGTTGAATGTAGAGTATACACCATTATGGATTATTTAACTATAATACTGTTGAAAGTAGAGTATACACCCTTCTGGGTTATATAACTATAGTACTGTTGAATATAGAGTATACACCATTCTGTGTTATATAATTATGCCCCCTTCGAAGAAGAGGGGTATATTGCTTTGCACATGTCGGTCGGTAAGTATGTCGTTTGGTCGGTTGGTCAGTATGTCGGTTGGTCGATCGGTCCGTCGGTAGACCAAAGCTTGTCCGAGTGATAACCTATGGTCCTCAAACTTGACTTGAAGGTTGGGGATCACCAGTAGACGAAACCTATTGTTTTTGAGGTCATCAGGTCAAAGGTCAAAGTCACAGTGACCTTGAACGCGAAAAGCCTGTCCAAGTGATATCTCGACATTGCCTGCATCCATGTCCCTCAAACTTGACATGGAGGCTGGGCCAGCCCAGTAAAAGACCCCTATTGATTTTGAGGTCACAGTGACCTTGAACCTAAAAAGCTTGTCCGAGTAATACATCGACATTGCCTTCACCCATGGCCCTCAAACTTGACATGGAGGCTGGGGTGACCAGTAGATGACTCACAAAAGCTTGTCCGAATGATAACTCGACATTGGCTGCACGCATGACCCTTACACTTGACAGGGAGGCTGGGGTGACCAGTAGATGATCCCTATTGATTGTGAGATCATCAGGTCGAACGTCAAGACCTTGAACGCAAAATTGTGTCCGAGTGATAACTCAACATTGCATGCACCCATGACCCTAAAACTTAACATGGAGGCTGGGTGTCATGGTGACCAGTAGATGGCCCCTATTGTGAGGTCATCATGTATAAGGTCAAGGTCACAGTGACGAAGCTTGTCCAAGTGATAACTAAACAATGCCTGGAGCTTTAGTCCTCAAACTTGACTTGGAGGTTGGGCCTGACCAGTAGATGACCCCTTTTTATTAGCTTGACTATTCGAAGACCCTGGCGTCGTCGTCGGCGGCGGCGTGGTCGTCCGGTTAAATAATCTGATGGAATATAACTTTCTGAGTGGTGTAATTAATAATTATGTTGGAAGCCAGAGTAAACATCATTCTGAGTGATGTAGCTATATTAATGTTGAAAGCAGAGAAAACACAATTCTTAGTGGTGTAAGTATAAAACTGTTGAAGGCAGAGACAACACCATTCTAAGTTGTTAAAGTATAATTTTGTTGCAACCAGAAGTCCATATATGACATTTCGAACAGCCGAACACGATGTTAATCTTATGTAGATAACACGCCCTCTGCTTCTTCTCAGTATTTGTTAGAAATATATAGCATCAGATGTCATGATACAATTATGTTTAGCACATTATAATGGCGAGTTATGAGAAAATATTTATTTATATAGAGAAACAAAAAGCCCATAAGTCATTGTTCATTTTATGTAATACAGATAATTGTAAATGCTAATTACAAATAGACTTGTATTGTTAGGCTCTGTTGGTTGTTACGGCAAGGTGTGGTGAAGATGGATGAATACTTCTGCACCTTTTCAAAATAATATATAATTTGTTGAATTTAAACTTAGTTTAAATTTCCAATATAGGTAAATGCAACACACACTGTTTCAATATATGATTTTGATATTTATTACAGATAGACGAGACATGGATGATGCCAATGAAAAATTGTCTAAACGACTACATGAAGTACTTGATGTTATAGGCGCATCTGAGTACATCAGAGAAAAGTATTGGGAGTATGCTATGTTATATGAAATAACTAACACGTTTGAAAGCCTTCCTCATTTAAAACCTTCCAACACAATATCATTCTACCAAGTTGGGAGTAAATGCGAAGGGACAACTACACCAGGTATCGATTCCGATGTCGATATGATACATTGTAACGACGAAGCTCCTGTGGTAGAGAATTTATTCGAATCTAAACAACAGGGATTATCTTTTCTTATTTTAACGGATGAAGACACCAAACCTGGATATGTTCGTCTTCAGATTGTTATAGATAAATGTCCGTGTTTAGTTGAAATTGGTTATATATCAGAAGATGACTGCTTTATCGATAGGAAAGGTAGAGTATGTGCTACCCACTCCCGACTTTCTGTTGGACAAGGGACATATCGTAACGGTCCAGCGAACACGTTTCCGGGTGATAACGGTAATTGTCAATTTGATTCAGTATACGCATATAGGTGTCGACAAATACCGAGGTCAGCGAATTCCTGGTTACACAGGATACGGAAATACGGCTGGCCATCACATAAACAACTTAAAGCAATGGGTTTATATGGTTGTTTCTTTGTTGGTGTTGGACATCCTCATAGTAACAACAAGTCTAGCGAATGGAGAATTTCCTTCTCACTGCAAGAACGTGACCTCATGTCAAGTCTGAACGAAACGCAACACAAGTGTTATATTCTCCTGAAGATGATGAAGAAGGATATCATAGAACCAAAGGCCGGTGAATCTATATCATCATATCATTGTAAAACAAGTCTTTTTTATACAATCGAAAATTCACATAAATATTTTTGGACTAATGATAAGCTTATGTGTGTACAGCAGTGTCTTAAGCGTCTATTTATTTGGGTGAAGGCACGAAATTGTCCAAATTATTTCATTCCAGAAGATAATATGTTCGATAAGCTCAGCGTCATGACCCTGGAAAAAATAGAGTATGTTTTAAACGGCATACTTGAGAGTGATATCAAGTGTTTATATTCACTAAATTGTGACAATGTTGGTGAACTTCTGAAATCTAAATTAAGTGGTGATGAACTGGTATGTAATCTGGATTGTACGAGTACCTCGTCTCAGCCAAGATATTTAATATGCAATTATATTACAGTACTCATCTATAATTTAAGGAACATGTTAATGAAACGTATTGACATGTGTACACATACAGGTTATATGAATGGGGTGATGCAACTTCTGCTATATCTACAACATACAATCCATGTCAACGAACATACTACGAGAGACGTAAGAATGGCATTTGACTCTATAATTCCACTTATACAATTACAATACACACAGTGTATGTTAGTACAGTACTTGTCACAGGGAAACTTGTCCGACCTGCGGTCTATGACAATTTCAAATATTATCCCAGACATTGGTGAATGTGACCTTATCTCGTCAAAGTTATCTTTAGCATCTTTATATATTCAATTTGAACAGTATCACGAGGAGTGTGAGCGCCTTCTATTGTTATGTGAACAAGAAATAGAACCATTTGTGATATCTGTGTGTGGCTGCATCCATCGGTTTATGTATGAAAAGATCTATATTGATAAACAAATAAGTTTTACGGACATGTCAAGCAAAGAATTCAGACATTGCACCACAGGCTGTATGGTATTTCCTCCATCTCAAGCTTGTCTTGTCCATGGTGCTCTTCAATACGAGATGTTTCGTAATTTGTTCACACAACCTGGATATGAATTTGAAATGAAACGGGACTACTTGTTAAACTGGATTAAGGTAGATTCAAAAATATATCTGTTTTTTCTACAATATTTACTTTACTCTAATAACAAAATGCAGGCAGAAAAAGTAACTGCCGCTGAGAAAATAGTAAACGTTCTCCAAACTGACCACAATCTTGGCCACATAGAGACAGCATTGAACCTGTTGGGATGGATACATTTACAGGAAAATGAATTACAAGATGCATGGGTTTTGTTTTGTTTATCATGGAAAGAAAGGCCATTTAAAAATGCAGCTAAATGGCATATGTTAATTTTACTGAGTAAAATAATAAATAAAACATAGGGTTAGCATGATGGAGACCAACGTGACGTCAAAGTTTCTTTATCTATTGGTGTAAAACCTGATGAGCATTGAAGTTGAGGGTTATCGTGATATATATGAGCCGCGTCCGGGGATTTAAGACCTTAACGTATCTGTGTACAGTCAAGACTAGAGCATGGAATCCACCTTGGCAGAGGAGTTAGCGTCGGGTATTTAATATCTTAACGTATCTGTGTACAGTCAGATCTTGGGCGAGGAATCCACCGTGGTAGAGTGGTTAGCATCGATACATTGGAACCGGGCGTCCAGAGTTCCAGCATATTTCCTAGCATAGTACTGGTTTGTTTACCAGGAATCATACATAAGTGAACTGTCGACGTAACTAAAATAATGTTGTAAAACGGCTGAATAACCTAATACATCTAAAGTATCAGCAGCGTCTGGCGATTCGAAGTCTTAGTACATCTTTGTAAAAACAGTAAAAACTGTGTGTACACGCATATTCTCACCAGAGTATCTACTTTCCGATTATACATTACGTAGACTAAATGCATCATCTGACAACAAACTAGAAGAGTAGCCCCAATAGTTGAACGTCAATGTTACTGTACATGATGCCAGACCGGAGAGGTAAAACGACCCCAAATCACCAGACGCGGCTTGTTTGTTTTACTATGATCCTTACATTTGATAATCATTGACCGACAAACTTTCACTAAGCTAGGAAATGTTCAATGTTCAAGATCTATACTTCATGACTACTGCGAGCAGGAATCAAACCAGGGGCGTCCAGTTTTAGATACGGCATGGTAAACACTCCGTCACAGCTTTTTCAGAGTAAATTATTTTGGGTTTTATGCTGGACGTCCCGTTTTTCTGTGAAATGGATACCATTGAAAAGATATCAGATATAGTTCGGTATTTCCTTTTATCGTATAGTAAGTTAGCTAATCGATTTCTGCTATTACTGTTTGATCAAATGCCATTCATGATTACTATTGCTGCGTATACTAATGCATACATGAATAAACTCCATAGCTGACGTGCCTTGTTATGGAAAATGTATATTGTTGTTATTGAGTTATATAAAAGAAACATCCTGTTTAGAGAGGAAACGGTCATTCATAGAAAAGAGTATACATAATGTATGCATGTGTTCGAGTTTAATTAATACATGTTCGTAAAGAATTTTACAACACGTTTATACACAGAATATCACTCGAAATTTAGGCACTTGCATATTGAATTGGTTTGCGATTGTAGGCATGGTATACCACGCTGATTTCATCCATTATTTAGTTATATCACGGCGTATCCTGGGTAAGTTGCCAGTACCACTGATCAATTTCTCCAGACATCAACGATTTAGTATTGATGCTAGCGCAACCATCCTAAGCGCCAAGAAGAGAAAGCTATTTTTACAATGTTTACAAGTCTTTTGTATGACCCGGTCGGGGATCGAACTCGCGTTCTCCAGTTGTCGAGGCGGACGCTCTACTAATACACCACTGAGGTTGTCCCGTGTATAGTATATATGAGCTCTACCAATACTCCACTGAGGCGATCCCGTGTATAGTAGATATGAGCTCTACCAATACACCACTGAGACGGTCCCGTGTATAGTAGATATGAGCTCTACCAATACACCACTGAGGCGGTCCCGTGTATAGTAGATATGAGCTCTACCAATACACCACCGAGGCGGTCCCGTGTATAGTAGATATGAGATTTACCAATACACCACTGAGGTGGTCCCGTGTATAGTAGATATGAGCTATACCAATACACCACTGAGGCGGTCCCGTGTATAGTAGATATGAGCTCTACCAATACACCACCGAGGCGGTCCCGTGTATAGTAGATATGAGCTCTACCAATACACCACCGAGGCGGTCCCGTGTATAGTAGATATGAGCTCTACCAATACACCTCTGAGACGGTCCCGTGTATAGTAGATATGAGCTCTACCAATACACCACCGAGGCGGTCCCGTGTATAGTAGATATGAGCTCTACCAATACACCACTGAGGCAGTCCCGTGTATGGTAGATATGAACTCTACCAATACACCACCGAGGCGGTCCCGTGTATAGTAGATATGAGCTCTACCAATACACCACCGAGGCGGTCCCGTGTATAGTAGATATGAGTTCTACCAATACACCTCTGAGGCGGTCCCGTGTATAGTAGATTTGAGCTCTACCAATACACCACCGAGGCGGTCCCGTGTATAGTAGATATGAGCTCTACCAATACACCACTGAGGCGGTCCCGTGTATAGTAGATATGAACTCTACCAATACACCACCGAGGCGGTCCCTTGTATAGTATATATGAGCTCTACCAATACACCTCTGAGACGGTCCCGTGTATAGTAGATATGAGCTCTACCAATACACCTCTGAGACGGTCCCGTGTATAGTAGATATGAGCTCTACCAATACACCACTGAGACGGTCCCGTGTATAGTAGATATGAGCTCTACCAATACACCACCGAGGCGGTCCCGTGTATAGTATATATGAGCTCTACCAATACACCACCGAGGCGGTCCCGTGTATAGTATATATGAGCTCTACCAATACACCACTGAGACGGTCCCGTGTATAGTAGATATGAGCTCTACCAATACACCACCGAGACGGTCCCGTGTATAGTAGATATGAGCTCTACCAATACACCACCGAGGCGGTCCCGTGTATAGTAGATATGAGCTCTACCAATACACCACTGAGACGGTCCCGTGTATAATAGATATGAGCTCTACCAATACACCACTGAGACGGTCCCGTGTATAGTAGATATGAGCTCTACCAATACACAACTGAGGCGGTCCCGTGTATAGTAGATATGAGCTCTACCAATACACCACCGAGACGGTCCCGTGTATAGTAGATATGAGCTCTACCAATACACCACTGAGGTTGTCCCGTGTATAGTAGATATGAGCTCTACCAATACACCACTGAGGCGGTCCCGTGTATAATAGATATGAGCTCTACCAATACACCACCGAGACGGTCCCGTGTATAGTAGATATGAGCTCTACCAATACACCACTGAGACGGTCCCGTGTATAATAGATATGAGCTCTACCAATACACCACTGAGACGGTCCCGTGTATAGTAGATATGAGCTCTACCAATACACAACTGAGGCGGTCCCGTGTATAGTAGATATGAGCTCTACCAATACACCACCGAGACGGTCCCGTGTATAGTAGATATGAGCTCTACCAATACACCACTGAGGTTGTCCCGTGTATAGTAGATATGAGCTCTACCAATACACCACCGAGGCGGTCCCGTGTATAGTAGATATGAGCTCTACCAATACACCACTGAGGCGGTCCCGTGTATAGTAGATATGAACTCTACCAATACACCACCGAGGCGGTCCCTTGTATAGTATATATGAGCTCTACCAATACACCTCTGAGACGGTCCCGTGTATAGTAGATATGAGCTCTACCAATACACCTCTGAGACGGTCCCGTGTATAGTAGATATGAGCTCTACCAATACACCACTGAGACGGTCCCGTGTATAGTAGATATGAGCTCTACCAATACACCACCGAGGCGGTCCCGTGTATAGTATATATGAGCTCTACCAATACACCACCGAGGCGGTCCCGTGTATAGTATATATGAGCTCTACCAATACACCACTGAGACGGTCCCGTGTATAGTAGATATGAGCTCTACCAATACACCACCGAGACGGTCCCGTGTATAGTAGATATGAGCTCTACCAATACACCACCGAGGCGGTCCCGTGTATAGTAGATATGAGCTCTACCAATACACCACTGAGACGGTCCCGTGTATAATAGATATGAGCTCTACCAATACACCACTGAGACGGTCCCGTGTATAGTAGATATGAGCTCTACCAATACACAACTGAGGCAGTCCCGTGTATAGTAGATATGAGCTCTACCAATACACCACCGAGACGGTCCCGTGTATAGTAGATATGAGCTCTACCAATACACCACAGAGGTTGTCCCGTGTATAGTAGATATGAGCTCTACCAATACACCACTGAGGCGGTCCCGTGTATAATAGATATGAGCTCTACCAATACGCCACTGAGGCGGTCCCGTGTATAGTAGATATGAGCCTCGTCTATCAATTTGCGTGTTATTGACTGATCATATAGAGATATATTGGTTTGATAGGGATACCCTTCTAGATTTTTGTCAAAATATGTGTATTTGACTTATAGAACAGTATATTCTTTTTGACTGACCGTAACGGGATCATATAGAGGTAGATTCGTTTAATAGGGATACTCTTCCAGATTTTTGTCAAAATAAGTATATTTGACTTAAGTACATTGTACATGTAGAAGGAAAGTAAAGGATCTGGTTAGACGTTGCGAATGTAGTGGCTCTTCTGAGCCTTCACTGTACTCAAGATACATTATGACCCAAAAACGCTAGACGCGACTCGTTTCTAAGCCGCGTCAGGTAAAATGGGTGACGTTGACGTCTCTGCAATAGACCAATTTTAAAACCATGTAACTGTTTCCATAATTTCCCCTTTATACCAGCCCTCCGTTTAATGTAACTATAAGGTAAAAATCGGCACTCAATCCACCATTCAATGATTAAATTTGATTTTAACCTTGAATATGTTTAGTTTGAATGTGACACATGTGTGCATTATCGATTTTTAACACCCTTTTTTAAAACACTAAATGTGTATCGGACGAATTTAATTATCAGCTTGCTAAAAACTTTAGAAAATTAATAAAAATGTAGTATGAATTGCAATCAGTTAAAAAAGATCTGAGTCAAAATAAGGGAAATTGTTCAAAATCGTCTGCACAGATGCGTCAAAATACATTTGTTTGTGTGAAAGGTCTGAACGATTGTTTGTTTCCCGCACTGATGGTTCTCGATCTGATTTTCGACACCATGATATTGTGAGAATCAATTAACCGCGGACTCCTGAATACATTATTCCCAACATTGCGCTCGAAATTAGGTAGAAAAAGTACCTTCGTGATTTTTCATATAACCCAGTTTTGCTGCATATACCAACCCACGAATATTTAAGAAGGTACCGTGTCTCCCTATATACATCAACCCAGAAACACTCGCGAATTTATAGCTTCTCCCTATATACACCAATCTACGAACAATTGCGAACATACCATGTCTATCTATATGCAACAACATACGTTCAAATCATGAACGTATAGTGTCTCCCTATATATACCAGCCAACGAAATCATCAGCCTACGAACACTCAAGGAACTAACCGTGTTTAAATTGAATCATCAACCTTTGAACACTTACGAACGAACCATGTCTATCTATTTACACCAACCCTTGAATACTTACGAATGACCCGTGTCTACCTATTCACACCATCTCAGGAACACTTAAAACGTTGTTTTTCTACCTATTTACACCAAGTCAGGAACACTTAAAACGTTCTTTTTCTACCTATTTACACCATCTCAGGAACACTTAAAACGTTCTTTTTCTACCTATTTACACCAACTCAGGAACACTTAAAACGTTGTTTTTCTACCTATTTACACCATCTCAGGAACACTTAAAACGTTGTTTTTCTACCTATTTACACCAAGTCAGGAACACTTAAAACGTTCTTTTTCTACCTATTTACACCAACTCAGGAACAATTAAAACGTTCTTTTTCTACCTATTTACACCTACTCAGGAACACTTTTAAAAAACGTTCTTTTTCTACCTATTCACACCAACTCAGGAGCACTTAAAACGTTCTTTTTCTACCTGTTTACACCTACTCACGAGCACTTTAAACGTTCCTTTTCTACCTATTTACACCTACTCACGAACACTTAAAACGTTGTTTTTCTACCTATTTACACCTACTCACGAACACTTTAAACGTTCATTGTCTAGATATTTACACCAACCCACTAATACTTAAAACGTACCTTGTCTAGCTATTTTCTCCAACCTGTAAACACTTAGAACGTACTATGTAAATATATATACAACAACCCATGAACACTTAGAACGTACCGTGTAAATCCATTTGAACAGTTTTGAAAGTGGACCCCAAAGTAATATTCCTTTTAGAATGTGTTCCAGTGCATAAGGAGAAGTAATTTGAAGCTAAACCCTTAACCCTTTTCGGATGCCACATGTTTGCTATATATTTCAACCAAACATGATTTCTCGGAAATCTTATGTAGAGGTTTACTAAAGTAACATTTCTACACATTTATCTTGAAATCAAACAAGTTCTTTCATAAGATGGAATTTAAAAAATGAAAAGTTATTTGCCCCTTTTCTTTAGTAACACTGTACATAATTGGTTCAAGATATACTGATTGGTTTAAAACATCTGAAAAGGGGTAAAAGGAACATTAAGCTTCAAACGACATCTCCTAGACCAATGAACCTTCAAAGGAATGTTCCTGTGGTGGTCCCCTTTCAAATTATTCAAAGATATAATGCATTATTAAACATGTCCTTTACTGACAAGCTGTTTATTTTTATAGTTCAGTCCCAATTTTAATTTTTACCTTTATTTGCTGTAGAATTTGCTACTAAAATATCACTAAGGTAATCGATTTAGGGCCTTCTTGGCACTCTTGATTCGAATGCGATATTATGGTTTAGCTGTTCGCATCCGAATGCAAGACAAATAATGCAGCATGAAACGTCCACATTCTGAGCCTTACAAATGTCATGCATTTTCAGACGTAACCGTATCAATTATGTTAACTACAGTATTTGCAAGGTTACGGTTGAACGGACGAATACACAAGAACGTCGTGAACAACAACACAGTTCGTCTCCAAAACCCGTATAAGCCTGTACCAAATGTATTAAGCCGAACACCAATCTTTGCGAAACTGAGTTCCACTCCCGTTGTATAGATCATAGGATATGACCATTTTAAGTGAAGGGTAACACCCGTAATACACATTATTTGTGCGTCAGTGTATATGCAAATAATAAAGGCTATTGGATCTACAACGGTAGACAAGTGTTTATATCTGTCCAACATGGCAACTACACCTGTGTGTCTGTTTCTATGACACGTGACAGTTTTGAGCCCGATTTATGTAACGGTTTTGACAACCACAGATAGCTCTAGACAGAGACAATTATGTTAGCAAGAGGACTACACCAGTATTAACAGTGCTTGGAATTAAAACAGTTTGCCAATATAAAAGAGGTGAGTTAATTCAAAATAGATAATATGGAGTAAACTGATATTGGCTCAACTTGCTTTATCTTATATTACTAATTCAAATCCATTATTATTGGTAGCAAATATTGTCATATATAATCAAATAAGAACTAGATTACATGTTTGTTTATAATATAATGTAATGTGTACCGGGTCCTTCACGTAGTTAAGCCACCGCGGGTCACCCATTCGTTGCTTAACTTTGTGAAAGAGCCAACAACTCCTACCACGTCGCTATAAAAATCGGCTTTTACAGCAAGACTGTACACGTGGTATTTGTACCCTTTTCCCGTTACAAAAATGTATTTGACACTCATACATTATTGATTAAAATGCTGTCGTGTCAGTTTAAATGTAATGACAAACTATATGTATTATACATGCACACTTTATGAACCTATCGCATATTGATACATTTTGAAAAGGGTTCAATCGGTGTTGAATATGGTTTATAATAGAAACTAAATAGTGGAACTAAACTAAAAAATAACTTCTTGATATAATTCTTTGAAACACACATACAGCAATTACAATATAAGTGCCACATTTAAATCTTAGTTTACACATTTTCGTTCGATGCTAAAGCCTAGTTATCACTGTCCCGGATTGGGGCCCCGGTACGTCCGGGAAGACAACCGTGGTGGCACCGTAGCAAATCGGGATGATCCGTGATGAACCGTGGCGGTCCGGCAGACCGTACTGGATGTTTTAAAATGTTTAACACAACCGGGAGTCACCGGGATAAATATCAAAAACCGGCGTTATCCGGGCAGGTCCGGCACAACGCCGGTATATACCGGCGCAGGTCCGGGTCTCTACCGTGGCTCTTTCATGATAGTCCGAAGTTATCCGGGCCGGTCGAGAATACTCTTATCACGGTAGACAATCGGTTAACCCCTGAGGAGTTAACCCGGCATATCACCGGCGTATGCCGGTAAAGTCCGTGTTTGCACCGGTGGAGTTAAGGACTGACACGGTCTGAGCCGGATTAGCAGACGGTTAACAACGGCGTATGCCGGCATTCCGGCCGGTTGAGGCCGGTAGACCCCCGTTTCATTACGAACTTACCCGGTGTATGCCGGATTATCCTGTTTCCACGACGGTCACAGACGGCGAAGTTACGATCAGACAGGGTGTAGTTACGGTTCGCCCCGGATACATTCCCGGGGGCATCTGGCTTCTAAACTGCGAGCACTCCGGGACAGCGACCGGGAATATGATAATGCAATTGATTTTCTGGCACAAATGTCCCGGAACATACCTTTAAGGGATACGTAGGTTTTTGGTCTGGACTCGGTGTGTGTAACAACTTGCACTTTTCCTTCTTAATACTCCTAATCGTTACACAAATCGGTTCAAAACCCATCGCCTTTCTCTTCCATAGAAGCGTACGGACATGTTGGACAGATCTAAAGCCCCGTCTACCATTTTTGACGCAATACATTGTAAAGGGTTTAATCGGGCTGAGTATAGGAAATAATACAAATTTAATCGTTAAAATTGATGTCCCGAACACAAACCTTTTGAAATCAACCCTTTCGTATTGAAACTAATTGTACGGCATCATATTATGGTATTGCCTTCACTGCATGAATAAATTGGTTATAAATACCTTATAATAATGGCTTATGTGAACAGTTAATTGTTTGTAAAAGGTCTTGTCTCACGGATCCATATTTTTCTGTGATTGTAAATGAAATAAGAGTTGTCGGAAGACAATAAAGCTCGCCTATCAGGGCCATCGTCTATCAGGGCCTACTTCAGAACAGCTATAGCATTAGGTAAAGTCACACAGTATCACCTATTGCAAGATAATACACCTTTTCAATAGTTGCATGCAAATGTTAACCAAGTCCATACAGGCCCTTTTGGGCCTTTTAAATATGTAAGTTTGTTTATATACGATGTATGCTGATAGTGAACATAGTACCGAAGACTTACAGTATCAGATAAAAACCACACATGACCCTGAATAAGTGTGTGAAGTTACAAAGCAACAACATACACAGTGTCTGAGAAAAGGCCTTGCACGCAAAGGCTTGACCAAAATTCTAATTCCAAAAAGGGGTCGATTAAGTCAAAATATATTCCAGAGTTATGGGACTTTGACATACAAGGTCATATAATGACATTGAATAAGTGTGTGAAGTTTCAAAAGCAACAGCATACACACACAGTGTTTGAGAAATGGCCCTTGCACGCAATGGTTTTGACCAAAATTATTAGTCCAAAAAGGGGCACAATTCAGTCAAAATCCATTTCAGAGTTATGGGACTTAACATACAAGGTCACTTAATGACCCTGAATAAGTTTGTGAAGAAGTTTCAAAGCAACAGAATACACAGTGTCTGAGAAAAGGCCTTGCACGCAAAGGTTTGACCAAAGCTGGCAATGCCAACGGCCAAAGCCAACGCGTGGTGATTACATAAGCTCCCCTATTTCTTCGAATAGGCGAGCTTTAAATTGGCAGACATCTACGGTATTACTTTTATTGTTTGAGAAATAAGACTTCAGGCTTCATCATCCCAGCGTTTTTTGAACCGAACATTGATTCTGGAATGTCTTGATTCACATATCTATAAGTAATCTATAATTGAGGGGGCGTAACAGGAAAATCAACCACTATGCATTGGCGACCAGTCTAGATCCAGATCACTCCAAGCATCCGATCCGATCTGGATCTTAATTATTCGTTAATTAATTTAAAAAAGCCATGAACAAGCCTTTGACATACAGTATACATTTAAATTTGCATAGTATCATAGTCCAGAAGATGGTTTTCGTAGAGAACAAATCCAATAATGAGTATACAGTGTGATTTTAGCATTAGAATAGTGCACTGTATTGAATTAACAGCGGTAAACGGATTTTTGGATTTTTGTAAATACACACACTTTTGAACCTTTTGCAAATTTATGGAGTTAAAGGGTTCAATCGATGTTGAGTATTTTATGATTAAGGGTTTAAATCGGGTGTTTATTATCGTAAATGATACTTGTTTACATTAAAACTTAACCAAATTCATTACTTTGAATACTGTTGTAGAGCAGAGTAAAACACCATTCTGAAAGCAGAGAATATACTATTTCTGGGAGAGAGAGAGAGAGAGATAGAGAGGAGAGAGAGAGAGAGAGAGAGAGAAGAGAGAGAGAGAGAGAGAGATGAGAGAGAGAGAGAGAGAGAGAGAGAGAGAGTAGAGAGAGAGAGAGAGAAGAGAGAGAGAGAGAGAGAGAGAGAGAAGAGAGAGAGAGAGAGAGAGAGAGACACATATACATAGGCAGACAGACATACAGACATACAGACAGACAACTTATTTCAATGTTAATTTCAATTTCAAACACCATTCTGAATTATATACATATAATACAGTTGAAAGTTAAGTATACACAATTCTGAGTGATGTAGCTGTAACACTATTCAAAATAGAGTAAATACCATTATGAGTGGTGTAACTATAATCCTGTTGAAATCAGAGTAAACACTATTCAGAGTGGTGTAACTATAATTATGTTGAAGGCATAGTAAACACCATTCTGACTGGTGTAGCTATATTAATGTTGAAAGCAGAGAAAACACCATTATGAGTGGTTTAAGTATTAAACTGTTGGAGGCAGAGACAACACCATTCAAAGTGGTTAAAGTATAATTTTGTTGTAATCAGAAGTCCATATGAGACATCTCGATTTTCATCTCAGTATTTGTTAGAAATATATAGCATCAGATGTGCAAAAGAGTAATTATAAAAATATGTTTAGCACGTTATAATTGCGAGTTGTGAGAAAATATGTATTTAATATAGAGAAATAAAAAACCCATAAGTAATTGTTCAGGTTATGTAATACAGATAATTGTAAATGATAATTACAAATAGACGTGTATTGTTAGGCTCTGTTGGTTGTTACGGCAAGTTGTGGTGAAGATGGATGAATACATATGCACCTCTTCAATATAATATATAGTTTGAATTTAAACTTAGTTTGAATTTCCAATATAGATATATGCAACCACACATTGTTTCAATGTATGATTTTGATATTTATTACAGATAGACGAGACATGGGCGATAAGAATGAAACATTGTCTAAATGTCTACACGAAGTACTTGATGTTATAGGTGCATCTGAGTACACCCCGAGAAAAGTTTTGGGAGTATGCTATGTTATACGAAATAACAAGAACGTTCGAAGACGGTACGTATTCAAAACCGTGCATCAAAATGTCATACTACCGAGTTGGGAGTAGATACGAAGGGGACAACTACACCAGGTTTTCATTCCGATGTCGATGTTATATATTGTTACGACGAAACTACTGTAGTAGAGAATGTTTTCGAATCTAAACGAGAGGGATTTTCTCTGCTTATTTTAAAGTGTGAAGACACCAGACCTGGATATGTTCGTCTTCAGATTTTTAAAGATAAATGTCCGCTTACATTTGGAAAGGGCATTATGTCAGAGGATAGATACTCTATCGATAGGAAAGGTAGAGTATGTGCTATCCACCTCCAAACTTATGTTGACCAAAAGATATATCGTAACGGTCCCAGCGAAAAACGATTCCGGGTGATAACTATTATTGTCAATTTGATCAAGTAGAAGCATATAGGTGTCGACAGATACCGAGGTCAGCCAATTCCTGGTTACACAGGATACGGAAATACGGCTGGCCATCACAGAAACAACTTAAAGCAATAGGTTTATATGGTTGTTTCTTTGTTGGTGTTGGACATCCTCATAATAACAACAAGTCTAGCGAATGGAGAATTTCCTTCTCACTTCAAGAACGTGACCTCATGTCAAGTCTTAACGAAACGCAACACAAGTGTTATGTTCTCCTGAAGATGATAAAGAAGGATATCATAGAACAAAAGGCCGGTGAATCTATATCATCATATCATTGTAAAACAAGTCTTTTTTATACAATCGAAAATTCACATAAACATTTTTGGACTAATGATAAGCTTATACTGTGTGTACAGCAGTGTCTTAAGCGACTATTTATTTGGGTGAAGGCAAGAAATTGTCCAAATTATTTTATTCCTGAGGAGAATATGTTCGATAAGCTCAGCATAGTGACTCTGGAAAAAATAGAGTATGTTTTAAACGATATAATAGAGAGTGATATCAAGTGT
Source organism: Serripes groenlandicus (assembly GCA_031761405.1). Lineage (NCBI taxonomy): Eukaryota > Metazoa > Mollusca > Bivalvia > Cardiida > Cardiidae > Serripes > Serripes groenlandicus. Next base: position 51,819,000 of record JASEVX010000013.1, on the reverse strand, counting down.
TTATATTCACTTATTTGTGACAATGTTGGTGAACTTCTGAAATCTAAATTGTGTGGTGATGAACTGGTATGTAGTCTGGCTAATACGAGTACGTCGTTTCTGCCAAGATATCTGGTATGCTATACTATTACAGAATACATCTATGAATTAAGGAACAGGTTAATGGGACACATAGACACCGGTTATATGAATGGGGTGATGCAACTTCTGCTATATCTACAACATACGAACCATGTCACAGAACATACTACGAGAGACGTAAGAATGGCATTTGACTCTATAATTCCGCATATACAATTACAATACACACAGTGTATGTATGTCCAGTACTTGTCACAAGGAAACTTGTCCGACCTGCGGTCTATGACAATTACAAATATAATCCCAGAAAGTATTGACTGTGACCTTATCTCGTTAAAGTTATCTTTAGCATCTTTATATATTCAGTTTGAACAGTATCACGAGGAGTGCAGGCGCATTCTAGTGTTATGTGAAAAAGAAATAGAACCATTTGTGATATCTGTGTGTCCCTGCACCGCAAGGATGTTTTCTATGAATATCACTCTAGCTAAAAAACTAAGTTTTACTGACATGTCAAGCAAAGAATTCAGACGACATTGCACCACAGGCTGTATGGTATTTCATCCATCTCAAGCTAGTCTTGTCCATGGAGCTCTTCAATACGAGATGTTTCGTATTGTGTTCACACAACCTGGATCTGAATTGGGAATTAAACAGGACTACTGGTTAAACTGGATTACGGTAGATTCAATAATATATCTGTATTTTCTACAATATTTACTTTACTCTAATAACAAAGATCATGCAGAAAAAGAAACAGCCATGCATAAACTAATGCACGTTATCGAAACAGACACCGACCTTGGACACAGAGAGACAGCATTGAACCTGTTGGGCTGGATATGTCTACAGATAAATGAATTACAAGCCGCATGGAGATGCTTTTGTTTATCATGGAAAGAAAGGCCATTTAAAAATGCAGCTAAATGGCATATATTAATTTTACTGAGTAAAATAATAAATAAAACATAGGGTTAGCATGATGGAGACCATCGTGATGTCATAGTTTCTTTATATATTGGTATAAAACTTGAGCATTGAAGTTGAGGGTTATCGTGATATATATGAGTCGCGTCCGGGGATTTAAGATCGCAATGCATCTGTGTACAGTCAAGACTAAAGTGTGGAATCCACCTTGGCAGAGGAGTTAGCGTCGGGTATTTAAGATCTTAACGTATCTGTGTACAGTCAAGACTAAAGCGTGGAATTCACCTTGGCAGAGGAGTTAGCGTCGGGTATTTAAGATCTTAACGTATCTGTGTACAGTCAAGACTAAAGCGTGGAATTCACCTTGGCAGAGGAGTTAGCGTCGGGTATTTAAGATCTTAACGTATCTGTGTACAGTCAAGACTAAAGCGTGGAATTCACCTTGGCAGAGGAGTTAGCGTCGGGTATTTAAGATCTTAACGTATCTGCGTACAGTCAAGACTAAAGCGTGGAATCCACCTTAGCAGAGGAGTTAGCTTCGGGGATTTAAGGTCTTAACGTATCTACGTACAGTCAAGACTAAAGCGTGGAATCCATCGTGATGTCATAGTTTCTTTATCTATTGGTATAAAACTTGAGCATTGAAGTTGAGGGTTATCGTGATATATATGAGCCGCGTCCGGGGATTTAATTTCTTAATGCATCTGTGTACAGTCAAGACTTGGGCGAGGAATCCACCGTGACCGAGCTGTTAGCATCGATACATTAGAACCGGGCGTCCAGAGTTCCGGCACATTTCCTGGGCTAGTACTGGTTTGTTTACCAGGAATCATACATAAATGAACTGTCGACGTAACTAAAATAATGTTGTAACGGCTGAATAACCTAATACATCTAAAGTATCAGCAGCGTCTGGCGATTCGAGGTCTTAGTACATCTTTGTACAGTAAATACTTTGTTTACACGCACATTCTCACCAGAGTATCTACTTTCCGATTATACATCACGTAGACTAAATACATCATCTGACAACAAACTAGAAGTGTAGCCCCAATAGTTGAACGTCAATGTTACTGTACATGATGCCAGACCGTAGAGGTGAAACGGCCCCAAATATTACTGTACATGATGCCAGACTGGAGAGGTAAAATGACCCCAAATCACCAGACGCGGCTTGTTTGTTTTACTATGATCCTTACATTTGATGATTATTGAACGACAAACATTCATTAAGCTAGAAAATGTTCAATGTTCACAATTATAGGTTATTGACCCTGTACTGTGAAATCATCGTTGGACCGAGTTCTTTGGTTGACGTTGCCGAGCTTGCGAGGCTACGTTCGCCAAAGAACGAGGTCCAACGATGATTTCACAGTACAGGGTCAATAACCTTTTTATTGCATACTTTCATATTGTAAACTATTTGCTTTACGTTGTGGAGATTTTTTTTATTATCTAGAATTGATAAATCTGCTTCCGAATTAGAAACAAACTGTTTGTTTACATAAGTAGTAATTTTTGTGCAAAAACCGTTTGAATTTTAACGGTGACGTAATTTTATTAAATGACGTCATGCACGTGCATAACCAACATTTTAGACGCGCGTTTTAGACTGTTTTCATGTCAAAAACGTACTGTAAGCATGAGCCAGTAAGAAATTGTCGCACGTCCTTATCTACGGTCATGACGGGACAATATGAAAGTATGCAATAAATATAATTATTGCATACTTTCATATTGTCCCGTTCACTTTGCATTGAAGAAAGTGGTCATGATTTTTCGATCATGACCGCTGTCAAGGAGTGATCATGACCGTAGATAAGGACGTGCGAAAATTCTGCATAATTAACATGCTAGGGACTACTTTTGTTATGTAAACAAATATAGCTGACCTAAATATCATGGTTAAACCTCACGGGACTTTGTAATGTTAAATTCTCATATATTGATCATGGACAATTTCTTACTGTCTCATGCTAACAGTACGTTTTTGACATGAAAACAGTCTAAAACGCGCGTCTAAAACGTTGGTTATGCACGTGCATGACGTCATTTAAAAAAATTACGTCACCGTTATAATTCAAACGGCATTTGCACAAAAATTACTACTTATGTAAACAAACAGTTTGTTTCTAATTCGGAAGCAGATTTATCAATTATAGATAATAAAACAAAAAACTCCACAACGTAAAGCAAATAGTTTACAATATGAAAGTATGCAATAAAAAGGTTATTGACCCTGTACTGTGAAATCATCGTTGGACCTCGTTCTTTGGCGAACGTAACCTCGCAAGCTCGGCAACGTCAACCAAAGAACTCGGTCCAACGATGATTTCACAGTACAGGGTCAATAACCTATATTCATGACTACCGCGAGCAGGAATCGAACCCGGGGCGTCCAGTTTTAGATACGGCATGGTAGACACTCCGTCACAGCTTTTTCAGAGTAAATTATTTTGGGTTGTATGCTGGACGTCCCGATTTTCTGTGAAATGGATACTATTGAAAATATATCAGATATATTTCGGTATTTCCTTTTATCGTATAGTAAGTAGCTAAACGATTTCTGGTATTACTGTTTGATCAAATGCCATTCATGATTACTATTGCTGCGTATACGAATGCATACATGAATAAACTCCATAGCTGACGTACCTTGTTATGGGAAATGTATATTGTTGTTATTGATGATTGAGTTATATAAGAAAAACATCCTGTTTAGAGAGGAAACGGTCATTCATAGAAAAGAGAAGACATAATGTATGCATGTGTCCGAGTTTAATTAATACATAAGTACTTTACAACACGTTTATACAAAGAATATCCCTCGGAATTTAATCACATATTAATTTACATAATGAATTGGTTTGCGATTGTAGGCATGGTATAACACTGATTTCATCCATTATTTAGTTATATCACGGCGTATCCTAGGTAAGTTGTCAGTACTTACTGATCCGTTTATCCTGACACCAACGAATTAGTTATATCACGGCGTATCCTGGGTAAGTTGTCAGTACCACTGATCAGTTTATCCGGACACCAACGATTTAGTTATATCACGGCGTATCCTGGGTAAGTTGTCAGTACCACTGATCAGTTTATCCGGACACCAACGAATTAGTTATATCACGGCGTATCCTGGGTAAGTTGTCAGTACCACTGATCCATTTATCCTGACACCAACGTTTTAGTTATATCACGGCGTATCCTGGGTAAGTTGCCAGTTCCATTTATCCTAACACCAACGATTTAGTATTGATGCAAGCGCAACCAACCTTAGCGCCATGAAGCTACTTTTACAATGTTTAGAGTCTTCTGTATGACTCGGCCGGAGATCGAACTCGCGTTATCCGGTTATCGAGGCGGAAGCTCTACCAATGCACCACTGAGGCGGTCCCGTGCATATTAGTAATGAGCCTCGTCTATCAATTTGCGGTCTTAATGACTGATCATATAGAGGTAGATTGGTTTAATAGGGATACTCTTCTAGATTCTTGTCAAAATATGTATATTTGACTTAAGTTCATTGTACATGTAGACGGAAAGTAAAGGATCTGGTTAGACATTGCGAATGCGCTGGCTCGTCAGAGCCTTAACTGTACTCAAGATACATTATGACCCAAAAACGCTAGACGCGACTCGTTTCTAAGCCGCGTCAGGTAAAATGGGTGACGTTGACGTCTCTGCAGTAGACCACTTTTAAAACCATGTACCTTTTCCCACAATTCCACCTATATACCAGACCTCCGTTTAATGGAACTATAATGTAAAAATCGGCATCAATCCACCATTCATTGCTTAAATTTGATTGTAACCCTGGATATGTTTAGTTTGAATGTGACAAATGTGTGCATTATCGATTTTTAATACCCTTTTTTAATATAATAAATGTGCATCGGACGAATTTAATTATCATCTTGGTAAAACTTTGGAAAATCAATAAAAATGTAGTATTAATTGCAATCAGTTAAAAACTTCTCCGGCAAAATAAGGGAAACTGTTCAAAGTCGTCTGCATCAGATGCGTCAAAATAAATGTGTTTGTGTGAAAGGTCTGAAAGATTGTTTGTTTCCCGCACTAATGATTCTCGATAAGTTTTTGACATCATTAAACTGATCATAAGCTGTGTACGCTGATATTTTAAGAATCAATTAACCGCGGACTCCTGAATACATTATTTCCAACACTGCGCTCGAAATTAGGTAGAAAACGTACCTTCGTCAACTTTCATATATCCCCGTTTCGCTATATATACGCCAACTAACGAATATTTAAGAAGGTACCGTGTCTACCTATATACACCAACCTTCGAATACTTATTAATTAACCGTGTATCCCTATATACACCAACCTACGAATACTAATGAACTTACCGTGTGTCCCTATGTACACCAACCCACGATGACTCACGAATATACCGTGTCTACCAATATACATCAACATACGAACACTTACGAACGTACCGTGTTTACCTATATACACAATCCCTCGAACACTCGCAATTTTACCGTGTCTATCTGTTAACATCAACCTACGAACACTTACTAATGTACCATGTATACCTATATACACCAACCAAGGAACACTAACTAAGGATCCATGTCTAACTATATACACCAATCAACAAACACTTAGAACGTACCGCGTCTACCTAAATACACCCACCGTCGAACACTCAAGATCGTCCTGTTTCTACCTATATACACCCACCGTCGAACACTTACGAACGTACCGTGTCTACCTATATACACCCATCCTCGAACGCTTTCGAACGTACCGTGTTTACCTATATACATCTACCTCGAATACTTACGAACGTACTTATTTATATCAACATTTGAACACTTAGCCCGTTCATTGTTTACATATTTACACCAATTCACGAACACTTAGAACGCATATTGTCTACCTATGTTCACCAATTTGTGAACACGTAGAACATACCATGTAATCTATATCCCATTAACACTTAGTACGTACCTTGTCCTAAGACCTACCCCTGAACACTTAGTACGTACGCATGTCTTGTAAAGTAATCACAAGACGAATTTTGATGCTAAGCATCAAAGACGCCGCGCATGATTTTAAAGCATGACTTAAAGGGAAGCAGATGCAGTTCAATACATTTAAATAACCTGTGCAAACGGACAGGATGTAAATATTTTGAACAAGAAGGCCAAATGTACCTTTATCTTAAACAAGAAGTCCAAGATGTCCCTTTATTGCTCACCTGGATACCATAGTCTATAGTAAAATGTTATCAAGAGCAAAAAGAGTCCATTTTGACGTAGGGAGTATACACTTTAAATGCTACGATCTATGTGATATTCAGCATGTAAAGTTTAGTCGTGAAATGACAAGTTAAGTCTTCAAACCATTTGGTTTACCGTTTGGAAGGAGAGAGTGAAGTATATTCTCCTCCAAGTTGACAGAAGTATGATAACAAAAGACGAGAGCATATAAACAAAACATACAAATAATTCTAACAAGTTTAAAGATATTTAATATCAAAACTAAGCATTTATGAAATTAAAAGAAAAAGTTCTCATTTATAGTCAACATGTAGCAAGAATACATTTAGTTTAGTCTGGGCCACTGATGAGTTTCAGTGGTCCCAGGTTTAGTAATACAACAGAAATAAATAGGAAAAAACATCATCGAATCCTTTTTCTGAGCTCTTCAGAGCAGTAAACCAAATAATTAAAATAGCGTAGCCTAATGAACTCCGTAAATCAACTCATAAAAATAGCTTAGCCTAGTTAGTTTGGGAACAGTTAATAAAAACAATTTAAATGTGTCTAAAGTTTTGTAACAACGGTAAAAGATGTACATATTTTGTATCTTGTTGTTTCTTAAATCAGTTAATACAATTAATTCAATCATAAAGGCTGTTTTTTCATTAATTACAGAGTTTTTCTATACAATAATAATAGTTGTTGATTGCTCCCTTTTCGATTACGTCACCCCATGGTACAAAATTAAAACCTATCCCATACTGACGCCGCGCTTCCACGCGGCGTCAATAAACTGGAGTCCGATCGACAATCTACATACGTATGGATGGGAACAACGTGGTACCAGTCCAAGTAATCATAGAATGGAGTCCGATCGACAATCTACATATGTACGGATGGGGACGACATGGTTCCAGTCCACGTAATCATAGACTGGAGTCCGATCGACAATATAAATACGTTTGGATGGGGACGACGTGGTACCAGTTCACGTAATCATATACTGAAGTCCGATCGATAATCTACATAATTATGGATGGGAACGACATGGTATCAGTCCAAGTAATCATATAATGGAGTACGATCGACAATATACGTACGTATGACGTCGTACCAGTCCACGTTTTCATATATTTGAGTCCGATCGACACTCTACATAGCTATGTATGGGGATGACATGGTACCAGTCCAAGTAATAATAGGCTGGAGTCCTATCGACAGTCTACAAAGTTAGTGATGGGGACGACATGGCACCCGTTCAAGTTATAATAGGCTGGAGTCCGATCGACAATCTACATACGTATGGATCCGGACGCCATTGTACCAGTCCAAGTAATCATAAACAGGATTCCGATCGACAGTCTACATAGCTAGTGCTTGGGACGACATAGTACCAGTACAAGTAATCGATGACTGATCAATGAAATTGACTAAACTGAATTCACAACAAATCTATTTCATCTGACGGGTTTCCCTTAGATCACCTGCTCAATGTGATCTATTCTGATCACTCTCTATCCGTCGTCCGTCCATCCGTCGTCGCTAACTTTAATTAGAACGGGGGGAGGGGGGTAAAATGGCCAATCTTTTAAAAATTAATCTTTTCTGATCCGCTTGTCGGATTCTAATATATTTTGATGGAACATTTAATTTTCTTCGGTGACCCTTTACAGAAATAGTTCAAGCCATATTAATGTGTTGAGCAACATGGCAGCATCAGAAAAGGGGTAGATAACTCTCTTTTTTAAATTCCATTTTTATATATAAGAACTTGTTTGATTTCAAGATAAATGAGTAGAAATATTGCTTTATTTACCCTCTTCATATTGATTGGTTGAATAATATGGCAGCCAGGCGGGATCAGTAAAGGGGCACTCAACTTTTCATTTTTTAAATATCATTCTTATGAAAGAACACATTTGATTTCAAGATAAAAGTGTAGAAATGTTCCTTTAGTAACCCTCGACATGATATTTCCGACCAATCATGCTTTGTTGAAAGATATAGCATACAGATGGCATCAGAAAAAGGGTAGATTAACGTTTAGCTTCAAATAATATATCCTCCTTATGAACTAGAAAACATTCTTATAGGAAATTACTTTGGTGTCCTCTTTCAAAATTGTTCAAAGAAATAAATTATAAAAAGAGTTTGTGTTGTTCTGGCATCAGAAAGGGTGTGAAATGCCAAAAACATGGTCTTTGGGTGGCCTTCTATAAAATGTGTTCAATCCATACTGATTACATGTAGTTGAATAACAAGGCCACTGGACGGAATGAGAAAAGGTGCAAAATTACAAAACTTTAAAATTTCATTTTATTTCATTTTATCGTTTGATTGATTGCCAAAGGGTTTAGCAGAAATATTCCTTAAGTTACTCTGTAAATAATTTGTTCAAGCTATATTGATTGATTGAAAGAGAAAGCTGTCAGGCAGCATCAGAAAAGGGTCACTGAACATTAAGCTTCAAACAATATCTCCCAGACCAATTGGTGGTCCTTTCAGGGCCATCTTGACCCTTTAGCTTCAAATGCGAGTTTATATTTGTCCTATCTGCATCTGAATGCAAAACAAACATTGCAGCATGCAACGTCCACATTATGAAAGTGTAGAGATCGTGAAAACACGAGACCAACCGGAAGTGTCGCGAATTTCACGCTACGTCGTAGATTTATCGCCGTGAGAACGTTGAGAACACATGTTGACGTCGTGTTGTTGCAATAAATGTGTAAAATAATGCACAATTTTATCTTGTATTATTTTGTTTTGAATTATGGTGTAAACATGTTCTTTTAACTGATTCTCCTTCGCGACGAATACGAAGAATATCATTGACTCCAGTCGGTCTTAAGGTTAACCCAGTAACCCTGGGCGACAAGGAGGGCAACCATTACTACCAGTTGTGAAGTCGTGTGTCGTCTGTCTACATATTGTCCTCTGTAACCAATGGGCCAATGCATTTTACTTATATAGCTATTGTGAACACTTTAAAAATCTTTCTCAGAATTAATCCGGTAGATTTTCAAATAATGTTGTAAAAATAATCCTTGGGTGACCCTCTATCAGAGAGCACTGTACAACCAATATGTTATCCGCTGTGATGTCCGTCCTTCTGCCCACCCATCTGGAGTAATTTTTTATGGACTTTTATCTTATTGCTTTAAATATTATGTTACAGAACAACATGTTAACCCTTTTGAAAATGAGTTTTTGCCTCTTGAACTGGTACTGTGCTAAATTGTTATTTGGTCAGTAGGTTGTCAATCCGACAGATGCAATATCTAAGGCGACTGGATGAACGATGTCTTTATAACAGTTTTTCAATTATATCACGGCGTCCCGTTCAACTATCCATGTTTTTCCTAGCTTAACTGCACCAGTATTTACTAGGCCACTGGCTACCTAGTGACCCAGGTAACTTTAAGCTAATTGGTGGAAGACCAATGACTTGTGTCAATTATTTGATCGGATCACAATAGCTCTGTCAATTAATACATATGTTTGGGTAGCTTGAATGGATTACTTTGGGCTACAAAGTGTATATATTTATCTTTTTCCTCTACATCAACTGAAGGTTGTTTTCGCTTTCCCCTGTCTCTCTTGTCACTCGATCATCTTACAAAACCTTTCACAACGCCATTTTAAGAAGCAGCATATCGATTTATCATTATTAACTGGGTCAATGAAATGGCATAACGAAAATATACCTCTCCAAACTAAAAGTATTAACGAATGTTGGCTGTTGTAGGGCAATCACAAAAACTCACTTTGAGCACTTTGTGCTCAGGTGGTGCTCAGGTGAGCTAATAATCCAGTGGGTAAAATAGTCTCTGACAATGCCAATTGTGTCCACCAATACTGTCAATCCGATGGTGGTGAGTATGAACCCCAGCTTGGCCAAAATTCTTTCTTACATTTAATAAAAGTCAGTGTGACAAGTGGATTCATCTTCCACCAATGAGCTAACAGTTATTGTAATGAAATAACCAGTTGCTTGGAAAGACTGTTGTGTGGAGTTCTGGTGTGAAAAAAGCCACGATGCACAGGGAAAGGTGACCAGTACGTCGTGATATTACACCAATAATTGTTTAAAATGGCATTACACACACCAATCAATGATGAAGGTAATGTGATAATAGATCTGACTCAAATTGCATAGATTTAAAAATAATTCAGGAAAAAACTTAAATAAATTACCAGAGAGTTAAATTACTAATCTGCTTGGAAAGATTGTTGTGTGGAGTACTGGTGTGAGAAAACCAGGAAACACATGAGTAGGTGAACTGTCCGCCGTGATATGACTGAGAAATTGTTAAAAACGGCGTTAAACCCCAATCAATCAATCAATCAATAAATTACTTATCAAACCAACTTTATTTATCCAGCATATGCCAACATTAATTTTTACATAACGCAAAATGGTATGTCACGAAGCAGGCCGAGCATCTTCAATTGTGAAAGTCATAGTGACTTATAAGAAGTCAAGAAGACAACTGCATGAACATATATTAAATTGCAATAGTTTTATAGTGTCGTTTCGTACAGATACATTGTAGTCACTATGACTTTCACATATGCTGGATAAAGTAATTATTTGAATAACAACACATTTTCTACTATTTAGCAGGAACCTAGATCATTTAATGTCAATTTGAGTTATTTATGTAAATTTGTGGTCTGTTGATAACTTATATTTTCAAATATTAGAATAAAATGAGCAATTTTTTCCTTTACCATGATGCTTAAGTATTATTTAAATAAACCTTTATTTAAAGATATTTTTTTCTGCATTTGAGACTTATTATTTTCAAAGCCGTCTGCTGCAGATTTGTTGTAGGAAAGTATTAAATATCAACATAACTGTTTTATTTTCCACTTATTTATTAATTACTTTTAAGTATATATGATTACCCACATGTGATAACATTGTTTGTATGATGGTTTGCTATGTAATGCTTAAGACAAATAAAATACTCTGTATTTATATATCTACTTTATTTATTGACATAATTATATGTTGTTGTTTTGTTATACCCATAGCAAACATGAAAAGAGTGTATGTGCACTGCGAACCCTGTTGATAATATTAAGTAAAAAAAATATAAAAACCCTCTATAAATTAACAAAATATGAATAAAGTTTGGCAAAACGAGAAAGGTTTATCTGCTGTCAAGTTAACAGAAATAGTCCCAATGAGTGAAAGAGTAAACAAGATGTGACCTATCCCTATACCTGTTATCAATGTCCAATAAAGTATAGTATATATGTTATCTATCAACCCAGTGGGGTGCCTAATGCAATAACTGTTACATTGATGTAATGTTTATTAGTGCTGTGATATATGAAATACCTTTTATGTAATTAAACAGTTAATGTTTATCGTTTAATGAAAGCAGTAATTAATACAAATGTTCTACTTTTCAGCAGTAAGCAAGATATTTGAGAGACAATTCATAATTTCTTGCAAATATTTGACTTCATGCTCCAACATTTTAATGCCATATAATTAGAGATGATATACACTGTAGTCACGAATTTAATAATATTCTGTATAAATAACAATCATCACCAAGATCGCCTCTAGTGCAGATTACATACTATCTTAGTTACTTAGGTAATAAGTCGCGTAACGCCTTAGGTCAGTTCATGCCTGAACAACAGATTATAGAACTAATACCAGGTAACCTGTCCCTACAAATATATACAATACACGGGGAGGCTATATTTTTGACAAAACTCAGCCTAATATTCTGGTTTCATAAATATTGTCAGCGACCGCCTTTTTTCATGTTGATTCGTTTTAGAATACAATAATATGTTGGATCATACATTTGTTAGGTCATGTCTCAATACAGAGGAAAGGCCCAATAAACTGAGAGAGGACCCAACAATTTGAGTATTAGATTTACAAAAATGCCAACATATCAGCGATTATAAAACTTTATATTTATGTTCTCACTTTTGTAATGTACTTGCTCTTTAAATGTAACGGATAAACAGACTATATATATATATCTACCATGGTATATATATCAACCTAATTATATAGGTGCACTATAAGTGCATTGATTAACTCTTATAGTTAGAACAAACAAGAGGCCTAATAGGGCCAGTATCGCTCCACTACCGTTAGGCAAAACTTAAATCTCCAAACAGCCCGCCCCCTGGTGGTCATGTTTTTTGACCAATCAACATGGCTTGAAGGAATCTGATAGAGGGTCACCCTAGGAACATTGCTACAAAATTATTTGAAAATCAGCTCGACACTTTCGGAGAAGAAGATTTTTTAAGTCTTCACTATAGCCATATAAGTCAAAATAGCCCTGCCCTATGGCGGCCATAGTTTTCAACCAATCTACATGGCTTGAAAGAATCTGATAGATGGTCAACCTAGAAACATTTCTACAAAATTATTTGAAAATCGGCATGACACTTTCGGCGGCCATGATTTTCGACCAATCAACATGGCTTGAAGGAATCTAAAAGAGGGTCTACCAAGGAATATTTCTACAAAATCATTTGAAAATTGGCCTAATACTTTTGGAGGATTTTTTTTTTTAAGTTTTCACTATAGCCATATACGGCAAAATAGCCCTGCTATAATATGGATAGTAATAATATTTTATTACAATTACCGGTGAAATCAGAATAGAAATAATTCAAATAGCCATGACAATAGAGAGAGACTTAATTTTCAGTGAAATTTCAAGTCTCAGATGTATATTTATAATTCAAGATTTGTAATAAAGCCTTGTAAGGGTACTTGTTTTAGTATAATGACTATTTTATACAGAAATGGCTTCAATAGGGAATTTGACAATAATATTTTATAACAATTATCGGTAAATTTAGAATAAAATAATTGAAATAGTCGTGAGAAAAGGGAGATCTTAATTCTCACTGAAATTTCAATTCTCATATATATATATCTATAATTCAAGAATGGTATGAAATCCTTATAATATGGATAGTTGTTGCATTACAACCACTATTTTATATACAAATCACTTCAGGTCAGATATATTACTGTTTCACACGAAATTTAAATTTAGAACAAAACGTTACGACTATTTATGAGTACGAGACAGTTAAAAGTGAGCGAGACAGACAGGGGGAAGAGAGAGAAAGAGGGAGATAATGAATACGGTGTGGACATTTATTGTCTCTCATTGTCTCTTAGACTATGGAATGTAATGTGGAGACAAAAATCTTACGGTACTTTTTTTCGCATTTGAGTTTTGCTCACATTAAATCATCGTGGGGACACGTGTATTTGTATTTTATACGGCATGCAAGAAGCTGCATCCTTAGATGGCGATCAATGGAACTCAGTATCAGAAAGAGCGATGTCGTTAGCTTATCTGTATCTTCGCTGGTAGTAACGCCCAGAATGTCAGCTGTCTGTTATGGAAATAGTACTTGATTTACGACATTCCTCTACCTATCGGGTCATTGAAATTGAGTGTAAGGAAAGACAACTCTGCGAAGGTTTCAAGGTTTTATTTGAATAAGTCAAGGCCCATATGGGCATGTGACAACATGAAACAGTACATGAATACGAAATAATACAAAATGGCAAATAATATGTAAAAACTAAATAATACAAAATGGCAAATAATATACAACAAATTATAAATGGTAATACAACTCCATGATGTAATGGAGGATGAGAGAGAAAAATCAAAATCAAAAATCATTGCGGAAAAAAAAAGAAAAGACTTAAGTCTAACAAGTTAACATTATTTAAATAATAACATAATATTTTTGCAAAATATGGCAAGTTTCATAAGGATATCCCTAATACTTTGGTTCATTATGTTTTCAAATTTTAAAGCACTTGGATGTTCATAGTAATATTTATCAAGATACAACTTTCTTGTATTAACTAAATGTGAACATACAAAAACATACAAAAATATAATGAAATTCGTCACCTAGAGAGTTACTAGGACACAGGTTACAAGTTCTAAGTTCTCTTGGAATATCATCGAATCTTCCTTTTTCAATAGGAAGTTTGTGATTCATACTTCTAAATTTGAAGAGAATTTAAGCTAAATTCATAGGTAACTTGCTGAAGTATGGCTCAAAACAAAAATCCTGTTTATAAATCCTGTAATTTAGACAGTTACTGGAATTATTAATTGTACTTCTCCAATTTTGTATAAAATGATCATACAGTCTTAAGTTGACAGTACTCCTGAACGAAGCAGAAGAGTCCACTTTTTGAAGGAGAAAGCTTAAATTGGTAATTCGATTGTTATCTCCCATGTGTCTGATAGACCATAGTCTGGGTGCTTCAAGCTAAAACACAGTCTGCGGCACTGCTGCTAGAGCCGCAACAGCAGAAGATTGTTCTTGTTTTGTTTTCATTGAATACAGACAAATATAAAATTGTCATGAAGACAATAGTAATTTCTGATCAATGACATTATGTCCTTTTCACTATGTTTATTTCGTAAAGACGTCCTAGTAGGCCTATAGTATATAAATGCAAAAGCATTGAGATTTTTATTGTATTCTTTGATGAATCTTTAGCTCTACTGGCCAAAAGCCAGAAGAGCTTATGACATGGCGTTGTGTCCGTCGTCCGTGCGTGTGTAATTACGTACGTGCGTCCGTCCGTTCGTCCGTAAACAATTGCTTGTGAACGCGATAAAGTCTTCAGTTTTGATTGTATGTCTATCAAACGTATACAGTAGTTAGATATCCATGAGAGCTCGGTTCCTTTCGCAAACCAGCCAGATCCGCCCATGACAGACAGGATTATGGCCCTTGACATTGTCAAAATTGCTATTGAACACAGTAGAGGCTCCATAAATTTACTATCTGATTTTCACCAAATTTAGATAGTAGTTAAATATTGATGAGAGCTCGGTTCCTTTCGAAAATCTCAGCAAATAAAAGTAAAAATTTGAAACATTGTGGCGAAAGGAGATGTTATCTATATATCTATCTGCCGATACTATCGTACCTGTCTTTCGAGTAGTATACGTAAGGAACGCGTATGGAAGCTGGCATGTTCGCCAACATATCCATCTCTGTATTTTCATCTATGAAACGCGAATTGACGTGACTTCCGCACTGTTTAGATATAATTAAATATGTGGTATAATCATATTTGACTGCTTAACTTTCCCAGAATTCGTCCAACAAGAAACCCGGTTGAAAATTCTTTGCTGACACTACTTCATTGGGCAGATTGTTTCATATATATACCATTCGGGTCTTAAATTGTTTCTGTTAGTATGAAAATCCTATACCCAATTTATAGTTTCTGCATTTATGTTGTAGGATTCTATTTTCTTTATTAGTCTTGTTTGCGGTACCTTGTAAAAGGCTTTCACGACGTTCATGAATGCGCAGACAATGGTGCCACCTGTATGTATCGAGTATGTCTGTCAAATCGTCTATGACTTTTAATAACTGTTATATAGGGTTGTTGATCTACCAGAGAAGAAACCGAATTGTTTATTGATGAATACTTTGTATAGTAGGACTTCCAAAGGGAAGAAAGTCAGTAAAACACTTTATATCATTAATACTCTTTACTTATCTGAATAGTTTGTTGTCCACCATTTGGTTGACTATGATGTTTCTCACTAGTTTTTCCATGGAGTTTGTAGCACTCTGGCCAGCAACATCATATTGTCCATGAAGAAAAAACACAGGTAAATAAATAAGATCGCATAGTGGTGTTTCGGTTGGTTTTGTTATGATGGTATCATTTCTAAGGTTAACCCTTGAGTCCCACGACTCTCTCAAGACTGTCTGTATCTACTCTCCGGGTGCTCCCCCAAAAAAACATACATTATATACAACAGGGCTGTCGTCATATACACGTGATTAATCCCCACCCCGTATATAGCTATACTGTTCAGTGGAGCTACTGCCTCACGTGTATATATCTAACCTTAGTGTGTTACAAGTTGCGTGTTAAGCTAGTCAGGGTGAGACGTCGATAGTTTCCTGCGTCTCATTTATCTCCCCTTTTTAAAGAGTGTAGTTATCTTCCCCGTTTAACATATATTTGGTAATTGATATTGTTCCAGTGATGAGTTAAAGATTATGGTTAGAGGTTTCGATACAACATGTTTTAGTTCTTTGCGGGCTTTTGGGTGCAGTTCATCTGGACCTGGTGATTATATTTCGGTTGAGATCTTCAAGGATTTATCTTACTTTCCTTTTCCTCAAAGGATATTCAGTATTCGGGCAATTGATAAATGTGCAACTATTGAAAACGGGCTCCTTGGAATACGGTTTAATTTGTGCACTGTTAGATGGACAGTGCTTGTTACCTGCACTTTTGAAAGGTATAATATCATAATAGGCTATATGCCGTCACTTTTGCAGATGTAAGCAAACTACTCTACGATGAGGCAGAAACACATTCTGCTTCTTGTCAGACATGTTTAACAAGCGGTAGACAATTGAAGAACGACATACAAAACTACATCCAGCATCAGCAGTATAACACAGATAATATTATCACATAAATACCCTTATTTTCAAGTTGAGAACAAATCACGGAACAACGATATCATACACGTGTGATATCGTAAAAAACGTCATACACGCGACTAATGATGACGTCATTTTGACCTTTATCTTTATTATGTTTATTGTTAAGTTGTTAAATTTTACACATTGAAAAATGCAATAATACGTTAATTTGAATAAATAACGAGTCTTAATTGTTTAAAACATTGTTTTTTTTTTCTTCTTATTCAAAAATGATGAGGACTACTTTTTTATGCGGTGAATCACAAGTTCTCATGAAGAATAGGTTATTCGGTCTTTGTTTTGATGTTGTCAATATTTTTCATTAAAACACACTGTTTAGGTGATAAAAAGAATCCATCACTCGTTTTTCTTTGGAGAAGATTTCTTAAATTCGTCTCGAAAAAGAGAGTTATTAACCTCGCCAAGAGGCTCGGTTAATAACCGTCTTTTTCTAGACTCATTTAAGAAATCTTGATCTCCAAAGAAAACTCATGATGGATCCTATATATATCGATGCCATCCTTGGTATGCTTTACAATACATTCAAAGTGAATGGTTTGGTGCATCAAATGCATGATGACAAGGTCACACCAACTCTTGTTCAACCACGGCGTCCTGGTATACAGCCAAGGGGTCAAATTTGTGTTGTTTTTTTACGGTCAAAATGCTGGTGCGCATTACAATGTGCTACGAAGAATTTAGATACTATCACTGACAATAATCCTACATTCAGGGAATAAATAAGGAGTCCCCCAACAACCCATGTTAAAACAGGTTTTGCATATTGCCACGAATCAATTCGGCCTTTATCTAAAGCAAATTCCGGTTCCTTGGTATGAAAATGGTGCAGAAAGCGAAAGTGCGCAATACTTACCGATGCATCAGAAAATGAAGCAATATAAGATGAACAAAGTCTCAAAGCAAGGAAGGCTTCTAAATGTTCTAGCAATAAGAAACAAACTTCTCGCCCCTAATGGCAAAAAGAAACACATTTTGAAAACCCTGGTTTAGGGGCAATTTTGACCCCTTTGTAAACAATGCAAATTTAGGTGCCATTGCTCAGAACGAGCAATGGCACCTTAATTTACATTGTTTACCAAGAAAAATGATTTAACGCTTATAAAGACTTTATGGCGAGTTGATTAATCTTGGTAAAAAAATACCAATTTTAGTTACAACCGTTTCACGCCAAGCCCTCGATGTGTTTGTTTGCCTTAACTGTATATCGGATGACGATGAAGGGTTTTCTTGCTGAATCTTAATATGTATCAAGTAGCCCTACTTTATGTATCAATTAGCACCGACAACGGGGCTAATTGATATATACGTTTTTGGTAGACAAATTGACTGTATTTTATTTAGTTAAAATGCTTTAACTGTCTTAAATTGTTTTGTTTTTGTTTTAATAAGCTATGAAACGTGTTTTTATAGTATCCTCTCAGAATTTCCTTTATGATAAAATTAAAAGAATAATAACCCAAATACTAAAATGGGTATAAACTAGTCCCGGTCTCCCCTTCATTTATTTCGTGACTTTTGTAACATGGTGGAACCCTCAGGTTCTTGAATTATGACGCCGCTAAAAGGTTAGCTAGGACTCCTGCTTTTTTCTTTTTCTCATTTTGTTGTGACCATATTTGAGTTCTGATATTACGGATTGGATTTTTCCTTTAGAGGTGTCAGAATTCTTGTGGGTTATTTTTTGCATTTCTCGCTATGTCCTTTTCCATGTTATATTTTGTTTTTCTGATTAATTTCTTAACCTGATTTCGAATTTATGAATATTCTAGGTATCTTTCTCCGTCTTTTATAATGGTAAGAAGTGCGTGCCTTAAAGTTAGTGAGGATACAAGTATTAACATACTCCCGGGGAAAGGTCCGATTGCCATAGATAGGCCGCTAGTGTGAGAATGAAAATTAAAGAATATAACAATCATGCTTATATGAGCAATTTCTGCTCTTGTCACACTGTTTTCGAAATCGTTGTGTATTGGAAGGAACCAGGCACTCATATAAGTTGACTGAAAAGTACATTATATACTGTGGAGTTGTATTCATAATGTAGACTATATATCCGCATTTTAAACATAACCAAACGGTTCGTTGCTATGCGACATAGAATTACAAATGGCGGCCACCAGGCCATGAATTGTTGTTTACCTAAAAAAAGCATCTTTTAACACATTCTAGTCTTATTTTGACAAATCTGAACTAGTAATTGTGATTTTAAAAGTAACTTGATAGCATACCATTGCGCGGTGATTCGTCAAAATGGGGGTAAGATAG